>CM029468.1:13126879-13428146 GCA_017140325.1 Eucalyptus leucophloia subsp. euroa
ATAACTGATATCTAATAACAAAATTAAGGAAAATATATTGATAAACTAGAAAATCTGAAATCTAACAACATATTAAGGGAAACGCATGAATCAAATATTGTAACACATTTGTAATCTCGAACATCACGCAATCCTCTCTGATTTGTGGGACCGCCCGCTCTTATGACGCTCCAATGTTTCCAAAAAGGCATTTGTATGTTATTCTACATTAGTCTCCTCCACTTCAGAAGAATTCGACTCCAAGTTATGATTAGGATAAAGAGGAGTATCTGGAGGATGATACTCAAATGGGTCCGCTACATTGAATGTCAGGGAGATGTTGAGGTCACCAGGAAGATAAACAACATAGGCATTGTCATTGATTTTCTTCATGATTCGACAAGGACCAACTTTCTTGTCCTTCAGCTTGTTATATGTACCAACAGGAAAGCGTTCCTTGTAGAGGTAGACCATCACGTCATCACCCTCAATAAATACCTTGAGGCAGCGATGTTTATCTCTAGTAGCTTTGTAAACAGTAGTGGAAGCTTCTAGCTGTTGCTTCACACCCTCTTGTATCTCTTGTAATTTTATTGCTAAGTTTTCACTTGCAACACTATATCTTGGGACTTTGGACAAAGGCATGAGATCCAGTGTATGTTGTGGCGTTCGCCTGTAGATAACCTTAAACGGAGACTTGCTCATGGAATGGTTGATAGTGTTGTTAAAAGCGAACTCAGCAGGAGCAAGATACTGGTCCCATTGCTTTGGCATGTCACTATAAAGACACCAAATAATATCTGCCATAGTACGATTCACAACTTCAATTTGACCATTAGTCTGAGGATGAAAGGAGCTGCTATACTGCAAATCCGTCATAAATAAACACCATAAGGTCCTCCAAAAATGACTAAGTAATTTGGTGTCAAGATCAAAGGTGATAGTTTTTGGAACACCATGCAAACGAACTACTTCTCGAAAAAATAAACTCGCTACATGGGAAGCATTAGAAGTCTTCTTACATGGGATAAAGTGTGCCATCTTTGTAAACCTGTCAACTACCACAAAAATGGAATTCGTACCTCATTGGGTTCAGGGAAGCCCCAACACGAAATCCATTGAATTGTCTATCCAAGGTCCAGAAAGAATAGGTAGAGGGGTGTAAAGTCGAGTATTCTGAGAATGGCCTTTCGCAGTCTAACAAATGTAGCACTTTTTCACAAATCATCCAGCATCCCATTTCAATTGCGGCCAATTATACTGCTCTTCAACTAAGGCAACAGTTTTATCTCGCCCACAATGTCCTCCAAGGGAGCCACCATGCAGCTCTCGAATAAGTTGTTCCCGTAAAGAGCTGCGAGGAATGCACAACCTGTTCCCAAAAAATAAAAAATTTTCCTGAATGATCATGTCACCATGAGAACTTGTCACAGAGCATTTCTCCCAAATTTCTTGAAAATCTTCGTCATCAGCATAAAGAGCACAGAAGTGGTCAAAGCCCACAACATCAGTGCGCATGGTGATGAGTGTTGCAGCACGACGGCTAAGTGTATTAGCAACTTTGTTTAAGTAGCCCACCTTGTGTCGAAGCACGAAATTAAATTGCTCCAAAAGGAGACCCAATGTCCATGCATTCGATTTAGATGTCTCTGGCTCTTGATATACTTGAGTGCCTGATGGTCAGTGTTAAGGACAAACTCATGTTGATAAAGATAGGGCTACCAATGCTTGATGGCTTGTATTACAGCAAAGTGCTCCTACTTATAAGTAGACCATTGTTTGCGAATATCATTAAGTTTCTCGCTAAAATAAGCAATGGGCTTACCTTATGGGGAGAGAACAGCACCGATTCCTACATTGGAAGCATCACAATCCAATTCGAACACCTTTTCAAAATTCCAGAGCATCAGTGGTGGTGTCGTGGAAAGTTCTTCTTTGATGAGGGCAAAGTTGGCTTTTGCTTGGTCACCCTAATGAAATTTTCCTTTCTTCAAGCACTCGGTGATCGAAGTCATAATAGAACTGAAATTTTGAATAAAACGTCGGTAGAATGTCGCAAGCCCGTGGAAGCTACGCGCCTCCCCAACAATCTGGGGAGTCGGCCAGTCACGAATGGCAGCTACCTTTTCTGCATCAACTTGAAGGCCTTTTGCTCCGACAATATACCCCAAGAAGCGGAGTCCATCAGTCATGAGGCTACACTTCTTCAAAATAATGTACAATGCTTGAAATAGCATATTCTTTCTTATTCTAAAGTTTCTTAGCAAATTTTAAAAAGTAAGAAAATGTTCCAGACTTATTTGCCAGAAAGTAAACCCAAGTAAATCGTGAATAATCATCTACAATTACTAGGCAATATCTCTTTCCACCAATGCTTTTAGTTCTGGTTAGTCCAAAGAGATCCATATGTAGAAGCTGCAAAGCACGATTAGTAGAAACCTGATTTAATGGTTTAAAAGAACTTCTAACATGTTTTCTTAACACACAAGGTATGCATAAGTCAGATTTTTTAAACTTCAGGTTGGGCAGCCCACGAATAAGATTTTTAGAAGAGATCTTAGCAATTTGCTTCATGTTGACATGGCCAAGCTTTTGATGCCAAATATTTGCTTCATCTTGAATTGAATGAGACATTGAGATTTTTCTAGTTTTATATCTAAAAGATATATGTTCCCATGTCTTCGTCTAGTAAAAGATTGAAAAAGATCTTCACTAGTTCTCGAACATACTCCTTCTTGGAATTTGATTTTGAATCCAGTGTCGCACAATTGGCTAATGTTGAGCAAATTGTAATTGAGTCCTTCCACCAAGGAAACTTTGTTGATTATGAGACCTCCAATTTTTACAGTTCCACACCCAACAATTCTTCATTTAGTATTTCCACCAAAAGAAATTTGTCCACCATTTATTTGCACAAGTTTTATAAAACAACTTGAATCTCTAGTCATATGTCTTGAACAGTCACTGTCCAAATACCATTTAACCTTTTTTTTATAGTGACCTGCAATTAAAAACGAAACTCAAGTTTTATTTGGTACCTACATTTTCTTGGGTCTAGAGGAGTTAGTGCAATATGCAGTCTTTGCCCATTCCTTCTTAATAGGTCTTCAAACCATAGGACATTCTTTCTCAAAGTGTTCTGAACTGTTACACTTTAAACATTTGAGAGCACTTCGGCCAATATGTTTTACAAATACTTTTTGAAAACGATCTCTATAAAAAGTTTTTGTAGGTCTTTATTTGATTCGTTCCTTCACTTTTGGAAAATCAATTAGAGGAATAGTTTATGAAGTCATTTACAAGCCTGACTTGTTGAAATAAGGTCTTTGTACTGAGAGAATCTTTTTCAACTTTTTAGATCCAATTAAAAATCTTTTTGAAATATTTGAAATGTCATTTTTTAAAAATGTATTTTCTTTTGAGAGAGAATCTGCGTTTTCTTTTAAAATAACAAAACTTTTATCTAAATTTTCAAACTTTTCTTTCCAAGAATTTTCATATTGCTTTAATGTAGAATTTTCCCCTTTTAGCTTGAAAATTCTTTTAAGAGAGGTTTTGAGACTAAGACAAAGCTCATCAATGTATTTCGAGACTTTAGTAGGAATTTTTTGATTGCTTACCTCGATTTCGCTGTCTGAGTCTGAGTCTATATTTATTTCGGAGTCTAAATCTGATTTTGATGTTGCCATTAGATAAATGTTGGCATAATTTTCATCACTTTCTTCGCATTCAGTATCACTCCATATCTCTGCCTTGAGAGCCTTCTTATATTTCTCAACTTTTTCCTTTTTTTCTTCAACGTAAGACAGTTGGGTCTGATGTCTCCATTTTTCTTGTATTGAAAACAGATCACATCTTTATTGGCTTCATCATCCTCAGTTGATTTGTTTTGAAACTTTTGAGTGATTTGTTTCTTCCAATTAAATCTTCTTCCCTTTTTGTTCAGTTTTCTGAACTTCTTAATCATAAGAGTTAACTCTTCATCATCCATATCATCTTCAAAATCTGTAACATCAGAATCATCGTTAGATCTCAAAGCAATTGATCTTTTTACCTTTAGGATCTTCTTCCTTATTGATTTTCTCCACTTCATAGGACTGAAGTGTGCCAACCAATTCATCTACAGAAAGCAGCATGATCCTTTGTGTTTCCCTTATTGATGTCTTTACATGATTCCAGTCCTTAGAGAGTCCACGCAGCAATTTGTTGACCTTCATTGGTCCTGAGATTGGCTGTCCCTGATATTCTAGATCGTTTACAATTTCAATAAAGCGGCTAAACATATTAGTGATAGATTCTCCTAACTTCATTTTGAAAGCTTCATATTGTCCGAGTAAAATATTAATCATTGTTTCTTTCACTCGATCAGTTCTTTCATAGGTGATATGCAACCTATCCCAGACTTCTTTGGCTATTTCACGAGAAGATATTTTGTTATACTCGATAGGAGATAATGCACAATATAAAAAGTAAATTGCTTTAGTATTAAGGGCTTGTCTCTTGATTATTTCTTCTGGAGTCATTCCGCTAGCATCTGCAACTTCTTTTCCTTTTTCTGAAACTGATATAGCTTTAGAAATGATTCATTTTTCTACTACATCCCATTCTAGAGGATCTTTTGATCTGAGGAATGCTTTCATCTTGTTTTTTCCATATGTTGTCTTCATTTCCATCGAAGTAAGGGGGTCTGGTGTTGCTCTAGCCTTCAACCAGACTTGGAGCTAACATACTAGCCGTAAATCTTTTACTCAGAAGTAAAAACACTTCAATTAAATGAGTACAGAAGCTCTGATACCAATTAATAGAGCTAGTAAGAACACCTAGAGGGAGGTGAATAGGTATTAAAAAAGTTTTTGCAAGACTCAACAACTTAATTCGACTTTTAAGAGAATAGTAGACTGAAGATGTAAAAGACTGAAAAAAGTTATGTTAGACTACTTATTAAAGTAAGGAGTTTAGAGAAAGAGAATTGAAACACAAAGATTATAGTAGTTCGGCTTAGACCAAGCCTACGTTCACTTTCCCACGCTGACAACCCATTGGCCAGATTCCACTATGAATCAAAAGAGATTTTTACAGTCTCACTTCCTTGATTCCACAATGTAAAAACTCTACTACACTTCCTCAAGGTCTCACAAGTATTTAATCTTTCTTTTGAGTACAACTTAAACTCAGCAAATGAATCAGCAAAGAACTAGGAGTTTCAGACTTTGAAATTTTTCTTTCACGCACACACTTGAATAACTTGAGCATCTTCCTTATATACTCCCGCATGCCATTATAACCGTTGGTACCTTCCAAAGGAGTTCTTCCAATCTACCCGTTAGACAGAATCAATTAGGGAGATCTCGAATTATTTAAGGAATGTGAAAATAGCCCACCAATCTTGTTCGCTCATACAATCAAAATCTAGGTTTCCATAAGTAGAACCTTCCAAGTATACTTCGCCAATCAATAGATCTAATTATGCAAATTGATTTCAATAAGAATAATTTATCATGATATGCTATCTCCAGCCGTGAGATCTTCTTCAACTGTACAAACCAAATCCTTAAAGATATACTTGCATCTAGATAAGTTTTCTTCATCAAATAAATCTTTTCTTCATCGGTCCGGAAGCTATCAGCGAGGGTAAACTTTAAATCTTAAGTTTGGATGTCTTCAGACTTTGATGGTAGAGTCTACAAGTCTTTAGACTAGACTGATGGAAATGTTTTGTCAACTTCAAAACAAATAAGAAAGTATTCTCCAACGCATAGTATATTTAGACAAAACAGGTCGTGTGAACATCCAAATCAGCACCACGTCATCAAGCTACTCTATCGGGTTTCTGACGTGGAAAGAAAGATAAAAAAAAAAATTGCAAATTCGAAAGAGAGAGAGAGAGTGATGGGGTTTGTGCTATACGGAAAGGGGAAGCAGAGAGAAGGAAGATCAAGCTCTGCATCTTGACTCTTCTTGCTGATTGCAATGGTAAAACCCCTAGGCAATCTAAACCCGCGAGTAAACAACAGCTTGGCCAGGCCCTCATCTTCAACCAATCTACTATTCCCCTTGTTGCTAATCACCACCAATCATCTGCAGAATGCTTGTGCAAAAACCAAAACACAAGTTGTTGAGGCGAGGTTGGAAAGGAGAGGGAGATGCATGAGGGAATGTGATTGTGCGCGCGGATCTGGTCAGTGAGTTTTGTTGGTTGAGACCTTCGCTGGGGCGAGGGCTGTGACCTTGCCGCCGACTTGAGGAGGTTTCTGCGGTCCTCACCAGCATGTGTCAAGGGTCATTGAGGGTTCGTGATTGGGATGCAGAGGCTCATAGTAGAGCCAATACCCCTTCCGTAGCAAGAACACATTTGGCAGTCAGATATATCCAAAACTTGTTTTCCTTCTACGCTTAGGTACCTCCAAACACATTGACTGTCCTTTGTTGAGTAGATTGTTCATCATTTACTTGGTCTATTTAAACTTTTCGACGATCACATGTCCTTAATTGTCCACAAGGTCCATCCAAACTAGTTGAAGTCTTCATGTCCTTTCGTCTGTTTACATTCTATTGCTCCATGCAAACTTTTCGATAATCATACATCCTCTAATTTGGTCACCATCCACGATGTTTTCCCAAACATTAATCTCTCTTACGTGGAGTAACTTGTTCATCACTTGCAAGGTCTGCCCACTCATCAACATATTTCACATTCGATATCCCGTTCACCTTTTGCAGAACAAAGGTCCTTCCACACTCTTAGACATGGTTTTTGCTAACATCATCTGTATATGAATCTATATACGTAGAGACAGTGTATTCTACAAGCTCAATTTATACTTAAAATGTTTTGTTATCCTCAAAATAACATAGGATTTTTACTAACGCATTGAGTTTATCTCCGTAAAAACATAATCGAGGATGAATGTTCTATATTATTTCATGATAGTGTACATTAATGTGTACAAGATGATGGTACATGTCTATAACCCCCAAAACTGGGACAATTGGTTGGGGCGTTAGGTGTTTTCCAATTTGGGAACTAGATGCTACTCATTCGTATCACACTAGATTGTATGTAGACTATTCTAGATTAGGATTACTTGCATCAGGCGAAAGTTTGAGTTTAACCGATTCATGGGATTTGCAGGACTTTTCCTGATACCCATAAAATTGGATTTCCATGTCTATGCCCGTAAAATGTCAAAAGATCGTACGTGTCAATGACTTCATAAACATCGTGCTCGATAGATGTCAAGATCCTAGTTATATGCATTTGGGACATGATAGAGTGATGGAAGATCCCTTATTCTGAACTGATATTCGCTAGAGCAGTGGTTCTTTGCTTTGTCGGCCTATAGCATGATTTGTCCTTTTATTATATGTTATCCAAGTTGCTATCATTCATCATCTTCGCTTGGTTCCGACCCATCGATTTTCTAGGACATTGGACAAAAGATGTAGCAACTCGCTTTTTCCTGACAAAGGCCAAACACACGTTTTGAGGTGATATTTTTTAATCAATTCCACAACCTATAATCAAGTTCTTTCCACACACAAAATAAATAAATAAATAAATAAATAAATAAATTTCTTATCTTGATATCATACAAAATCCCCCAAATCAAAAGCTTTTGGTCGTGATCACTTTTGCAAATTAGGTTTCTTTTCCAAAAGAACTATTCTATAATTGTACTTTTAGTGAAAGTAACTGTTGAGTGTAGAAGATAATATTAAATGCCTCGACCTTCTGTGGATTGTGCTGCCTTCTTCTTTTTATTTTTCTTTTTCATTTTAACGTCACCCAAATTATGCGCTCACCTTATGATAATTAATAAGTGTAATGCTAAAGCCTATGAAAAGATTAGGTAGAAGAAGGTACGATATATGAGCTAAATACTTTTTGTAACTATACCAGGAATCTTTGATAGTGGAGCCCGACCTGTTGTCCCTCCCACTAATACTCCCACACAATTATGATTTTAGCCACCGACTTTTATGCTAATAATTAATAAATTAAATCTTATCACTAAGTAAGGTTATCATCTACTCATGCTTCAGATTTTAATTTGATTTGTTCCTGATGAATGGGGCACTTCCGTCACCTGCTCATGCCATGACAAACGGTGCTTTTCAAGCTGCTTCTTACTTCACAACAACATCTGTCGATGTCAAATTTAATTTTTTAAATTGAGAACCAGGCACAAGTTAAAGAGTTTATTGGTCATTAGCCAAAAGGAAAAGAAACGGAAAAATTACCAGAAAGTCCTAAATCTATTGTATTTATGCTAATTCAGTTCCAATGATTTGTCAATATAGTCCATCCACTCAATTTTGATAGGAAATTGTTGATGTGGTGGTTTAGTAAGTGCTAACATGGACAATTTTAATTTTTTTTTCTCCTTTATCTATTTTTTTCTTTCCTTTTCGCAGGTGGCCAACCTCGAGTGAAGGCCACAATCCTCACAGTGGCCAGCGAGGGCTTGCAAGCCCTTGTGGAGTGGCCAACAAGGGTCATCAAGCCATCACTAGCCATGGTAAAGAATAAATAAAGAATTCAAAAATATTAAAAAGTTGCGAAAATTGTTCATGTCAATGCTGGCGGAGCATTGAGGATGGTCGGGATTTATGTTAGTGATTTCTTGCCATAATTGACTAGATGGACAGCATTGATAAATTGTCAAAAGATTTAGAACTCAATTGGTCATATTAAAAAGTTTAAAACTGAATTGGCATAAATGCAATAGGCTTAGGATTTTTTGGTTTCCAAAGAAAGGAGAAAGCAGCTGAGTTAAGTATTTGATAGGAAGATGGGGTCTTGTTGCACGTACTAAGCTTTTTTGGGGGGCAAATAATTAGTTTCCAATGTATTATATTCTACACTTTGGTAGTGAAAAGTATCATTGCAACAAGCATATATATTCGATTTTTTTTTTCTTTTAGCTTGTACTAGATTAATGGCACGTAATATCAACTTATAGTCCCAAACTTCTGTCAATCCTGGCCAAGAATTCACAAATAATTTGCTTTACCGCCAGTCTATATATATATATATATATACTTCAATATATATACTTCATTTGTGACGAAGGACCATTTCAATAATATCAAGATTTCTTTCACATGTATCCAAATTGCATGGAGGCTGTTCATATCTGCTGGAAGAATATACATATATTGGTCATACTGCTGGAAGAATTTTAAAAGTCACTTTCTTCTAATATTTGAGAGGGTTTTCATGGCTCAGCATGATCAAATAGTATATCGTTGTTGGAACCCTCTATGTGTAATAATTTCAAATGCCGCAAGTTTCATATAATTTGGAGACTTCTAGATGAAGTTACGTCGTACGTACCATATGTTGCTCAGTTTACACCGAGATGTGCCTTCTAGTATTTCTAGATTTTTGTTGAGTGCTATATGTTGACTTTGTTTCTTGTATCTTTTTAAGACAATGGTAGGATTTGTGTTTCCGATCGTTGATCTTGGTCTTTAAATATGACATAGTAGATGCTTTGGTGCAATGTAGCGGCGGGCCTCTGCTCCCCCAATCGAACTACAGGATCATTCCGAGAAAACGAAGTTTTAGATTCGAAATCAAAGACTAAAAAGTCGAAAGTGAAGAGAGAATTTATAATTTCTGAAAAATCTATTCCGCGATCTAGGGTCTAGAGTCTTCCCTTCCCTGGACCATTCGGTGGGCACCGTATTTGGACCATTTGGTGGGCACTATATGTGGTGCATTTGGTGGGTGCTGTGGTCCTCCAAGCTCATTTAATCCGACTCAAAAGGGCATAGCTAGCTAATTCCATTGATCATCAGGAAATAAGATGGCTAAAGCAATGTTATTCAAGTCCTTTTTGCTGATTTGTTAATCTTAATCAACCTTTTCCCCTCGAAATAGCAATGATTCACCTATTTTTTTCTACACAATGGGGTTTCTAATACTTTTTGAACACATGAATGATCTTCACCAGACGTGACAGTCCCCTCACCTCATATAGATCAAGTAATTCCTGGAGATAGACAAATCTATGCTCCTCGAGATAGCTTTAAGAGAATATGCAAATATAATGATCTGAATGCAAGCCTTGAGCTGCAAAGGTCAAACACATTCATCACTTGAGCAACTCATAGGGACTATAGCCACAATTGATTGACCCTGTGAGCTTTATTGACATTTACAAAGTCTTTAATCCCTTGTGGTAGTTGGTTGAGGTGTTGGAGAATTTTCTATTTAGGTTTGAAAAGTCACCAATTCAAATCACGCCAATTGTATACAAATTGCTTTGAGTCAAGTTGCCAATACAGGTCAAAAGTCTGAACTTAACCAATTCATTAAATTCGCATGATGTTCCATAGGTCTCAAGATAGTTGCATCTCCCCGTTCCATGCCCTTGAGTTTTCCAAAAAGAAAAGGTTACTTTTGCGATAAAATTATACAAGGCCTAAGTTCTTCTCCAAGTGGGTACTTGCCCAACTTGGATAGTTGGGCCTCGGCAAGTTGTTCTAAAGAAACCTAGCAATTTTTCAATAAAAATTCAGAATGCGTTGGTTTTTCCCCAGGTGGGTTCTTACCCCACCTAGATAATTGGGCCTTTGCAAGTGGCTCTTGATTTTACGATTTGTGAAATCCTACACTTCTTTCCCCCATTTCTTTTCGGGGGCTTGAAGAAATATGTAAATAAATGAGATGAGAGCCTCTAAATCTAATTTAACATATATTAGGGGTGAGCATAATCCGGATATGCAGTTGGAATCGAGAACCACCCACTAAGGATTGGTTCCAAAAAATTAGAATTGGGAATTGCGGTTGGTTTCATGGATCCACCCAGAAATTGGACTGTTGGTCTGATCTGATTCTTAGATGGGTCCATGAAACCAATCCCCAATCTCTATTGCATTCATCAATTAATATCAAAGTGAACCTAGTTTCTATTTTGGAGAACCAAAGCTTTTTTCGAGTTAAATTGCAAACCATTGACTTTTACTAATGATTGAAAACTATAGGGCAGAACGAATTAACAATACTCGTTAATTAGAATATAATTTCTTCAAAGGTTATGGTATGGTCCTCTTAGAGTTCCCCAACAGTGGGAACATATAGAGATTTAGACTATACATCAACAGTCCTAACCTCCATAGAAATGAAAACATTAATCGCTTGATCCATTTTCAACTCCACTTAATTAAATCATGTGGATGACCAAGGAAAGAACTAAGTAAGCTCTTAAAACAAGCCGTTAGCTCTTAATTTCATATCATAACGACAAAGCACCACAACATTTATGGACATATTCAATCGGTCCTCTCATTTCTCTTTGTTTGTTTATTTTGTTTTGGTTGAAAAAAAAAATTATAGATTATTAAAATGAAAAAAGAAAAAAAGAAAAAAGAGGAGGGGGTTAATCTTATTACACATAGTTAATAATGTTTAATAACTATATATATACATATATGTACATATATTTGGTCGAAAAAACTACAAAATAATTAAGTAATTTAGATGGAATTTCTTTTTTAAATATATATAAATATACTAGTCTAGTCCGAGTGGATGGATGAGCGGTTCCACACTTAAAACCGAGAACTAGACTGGTACTCATCGGTTCCACTAAATTGGAATCAAGAATCAGACCAATTCCCATTGAAACTATTGGTTCTAGGTGGTCCAGGCGATTCTTGGTTTTTTTTCACACCCCTAACATGTATATAAGATCAACATCTAAATCTAATGCAACATGTATCCGATGATAACAATTTATGTGAAAAATGAGGTATCGTTTCTATGCTTGACATAGTTAAGGGAAAAATTGCCCAAAAAGTATTAAACTTATTATATTTTTGTCAACTCAGTTTTAATTTTTTTAATTGTGTTGACTGAGCCCTAAACCTTCTCACATTTTACCAATTGGGTCCACCCATTCACTTTTAGCAGAAATCACTAATATAAATACTAGTTGCCCTATGTGGTATGGTCGACATCGATGTAGATTTTTTTTAATAATATTTTTATATTTTTTTCCTTCTTTTTTTTTCCTGTTTCTCTTATTTTTTCTTTTCCCCTTTTCTGCTCTACCAAGCATCACCAAGCCCTAATGAGGGTTGCCCTTGCTAGCCTAGGCCTAGGTGTCCCTTGCTCAAGGCCAACAACCTCCCCTGGCCATTGATGGGGCCTAGTGATGACGCGCAGAAGGAGAAAGAAAAAGGAAAAGAAGAGAAAAGGAAAAAAAAAAGAAAAAAAATAAAGAAGGAAAAGAGAAGAAAGAGAAAACAAAATATTGAAAAAAATGAAAAAAACTTGTTCACATTAATGTCAATTGTACTGCCTAGGATAATCGGCATTTATATCAGCAATTTTCAGTTAACTCTAGTCAAATGGACTCGATTGGTAGACGTAAGAAGGCGTATGACTCAACTAGTATAATTAAAAAGTTTACTACCGAATTGGTGAATGTGTAATAAGTTCAAAAAAATTTGGACAATTTTTCCATAGTTATGAGTACTTGTGTTTCTAGAAGAAACGCTTTTGGGTAATTTTCTAACACCATTTACCATGGAATTGCGGATCGCTGGTACATTTTCTTTGTAAAAAAAAAGGAAAAATATTTAACGTCTTACATGTGTAATTCTAACCATAGAAACACATCTGACCTCTGAGTATTCCATCTAATTAGGTCCTGCCTTATTTGTTTTTTTTTTTTTTTGAGTCGTAAGACAGTAATTCTAACAGATTGAACGTCTCCAATTTAAAAAGGGAATGACCCACTTTCTTGAACAGAACATAAGTGGTATCCTCGCAATTTACGAGGTTTAATACGTGAATCTTATCAATTTTGTTAGCAAAGCTTTGAAATCATTTCTAAGTAACCAATTAAGAAAATATCATAATTTACAATGTGTTAATTGTTTTATTGAAGTATGTAATTAGTGTCCTAACAGTTGTTATCGATTAAAATTAATTAGCGCTTTAGTGACACTTGTTAATAAGACTCAATTTATTTTAAAATGTATTTATGACACTTATTAATTAACTAATTTGAAATGTTTTTTAATTTCCAATATATTGACATTTATCATGATATATGCAATAAGTATTCATAACTTTAATATTTGGATGGATTTGATCTGGGATGAAAATGCCGGCTTATACTAGTTTTTAATAGTAATTCATCACAAAAATAAAACCCATCGATAACAATACGTGTGGAGAAAAATATATATACTTCCTCCATTCATTCCTTAGTCAAACCTCAAATTTGAAAATAAGGTCTCCACGTGTTCACTAGAACCTTATCCAATGCAGAAACTAAGATCAAGTCCTATGCCACAACAATGAAATTACTATATAACTGCATTGGGCACGTTTCGACATGTATGATCCCATCACTTTGGTCACAAAATCTGGTCCGTCTCTTCTACTTCATCCTTGGCCAATTCAAGAATCCAATTGTGCAACCTAGGCAAGTAAAACAAGTGGAGTCTTATCTGATTAGTCTCGACATTGATTAAACAATGCTTGCAATATTATAGAATTCAAGTGATTCATTGCAATCTCGTAACACTCTCTTTTTTCACTAACATAAGCTATGAAGCATCCTCTTCTTGCTAGCTTCTTGCCAACGCAATTTTCTTTCGAGAAGGGCCATCGGAACTTTCCAACCAAGACACCAACTCAGTAGTGAATTTCATCTCTCAACAAAAGGAGGGATGCTTCCCATCCGTGGGCAGCACAGTTGATTGAGATCTCTCCTCCAGCGAAGGAGGTTAAGGAGTCGAAATCCTACATTGTTAGCGATTAAAGCGGGGGGGGGCTCGATGGTGGGTTACTGGGCCAATTTCCCCCGAGGTATAGTCGCTATTGGGTCTCTACCACAAAGGTCTGTGAGACCCCAAATTGGCGTAAACCGATAAGGGCAAGTCCGGCGGATCCTTGGTCACCAAAAAAAAAAAAAAAAAAAAAAAAAGAGGGGAGAGATGAGAAGATCTAAATTACCATATAAATTGTTGGAGGCTTAGCGAATGGATTATCTATAGAAAGATAAGGAAGATGGAGAAAAAAAATTTGTGGAATTAGATTGGGCTTTGCTAGCGTAAGAATTTTTGGGATACTGTGAGAATAACAATTTAGTGTGGATCACAAATTCTTGAAGAAGTGGATCCCAAAACAATTTATAAGTATTTGCAATTTGATTTTTTATGATTTAGAATAGACTGTTATTTTCATAGTATATTAAAGCCTATTACACAATCAATTTTCAATTAGATTAGGATTAAGTTTGTTATTCTCATTAGATTGGGACAAAGAAGCTTAATTTAGTTTGAAGGGTTTGAA
This sequence comes from Eucalyptus leucophloia subsp. euroa, assembly GCA_017140325.1. NCBI lineage: Eukaryota > Viridiplantae > Streptophyta > Magnoliopsida > Myrtales > Myrtaceae > Eucalyptus > Eucalyptus leucophloia. The sequence goes on from CM029468.1 coordinate 13,141,176, forward strand.
AAAGATTTAAAATTTGGAGATCTAGTGGAACTTTAGAATCGGATAGAGATATCCAAAACTAATTCTGTGCAAAATATAATCTGATATAAGTCTTCCTATTCATCTGATTTTCACTTACATCAATAATTTTTCATATTGCTGATGTTGCAATCTATTATTAAATTGAAAAAATAGAGAAAATCATGTAGAGTTATCTTGAATTAATATACGGCTTTTTGGGCCCTATTTGGTAACTATCCAAACAGGGCTAGATTTTGATTCTTTGTTCCCAAGAGTAGTTTGGGAACAGAATTCCGTTTGGTAAAATTTTTGTTCCCGAGAGTAAATTTCTACTTTTTTGTTCCGGAAGTAGATTTGGAACATAATCAAGAATAAAAAAAAAAAAGTTGATTACTATTCCGAGAACAAATCTAAGAATCAAAACAACTCTTCTTCTTCTTCTTCTTCTTCTTCTTCTTCTTCTTTTTCATTGACCACTCGTCTGTCACCATCCGCTGTCCACCGCCGTCGGTTGCCGGCGAGGTCGCCGAACCTTGCCCTGGCCGAGCGAGCCTCCGACGAGGTTGTCGGAGGCAAGCCTAGCCTTTGGCAAGGCTCGGCCTCGCTAGTGGCCAAGCAAGATAGGGCGAGGCCCGCCTCGCCCCCTCGGTGGCCGGGCGGGCCTCGCCCAACCCCGATGAGGCTCCCTTGGCCACCGGTGAGGCTAAGCCTTGGCGGGGATGGGCAAGGCTCGATCGACGAGGGTTGGCCTCGTCGAGGGCCAGTGACACTCCGATGAGGTCACCGGCCCTCATTTAGCTTGTCACCGGTTCGATGACCGGCCCGAAGAAGAAGAAGAATAGGAGAAAAAAGAAAAAATATATAAAAATATATAAAAATATATAAAAATTATTTAAAATTAAAAGAAATTGATTTGAAACAGAATCAATGAGCACGATACCAAACGCGATTCTATTCCAAAATAAAAAATTTTGGACAGTTACCAAATAGCTTAAAATGCTTAGAATTTGTTCCCGAAAATAGAATAAAAAAAATCGTTTCTGATCAGAATTTACTTCTGGAATAGAATCTTACCAAACGCACCCTTGACTTCCCCTTTGACCAAAAAATAGAGGAATAAAAGTATCTTAAAATAAAAAAAGGACCAATTCAATTGAAGTAAAAGGAAAAGAAAACAATCTGAAAAATTGTGTTGATCTTCGATTCTGGTGATTTTACTAATTTCCAACAACTGTCTCTTTATTAATGACAATTGAATAGAGTATTTATGTGGTGAAGGTTTTGATGGAGAGGACTCCCAGCAAAGAAAGGGTGAAGACTCTTTCCTTTACCTTCCAAAAAATGATAATAAAAAAAATAAGAAGAAAATATACATATATCATGCGAGCAGAGTATCCATGTCCTTGACAATTTCTATTTTAAAACTGTGAAGTGCAAACTTTCCTGGATGGTGAAACCCTCACTCACCTTGACCCAAAGATCTATAGTCAATCTATGGTGGCGATAGTGCTTGCTCTCTCTTTCATATTGACGGTATGATTTAGGTTGCTAAAGTGAAATAAGATTAGATGATTGCGATTGCACCAAAATAGTTTGACGATCCCATGCAAAACTAAGTAATCTTTGAGAAGCGTCTCATTTTTCACCTCTTCGCCCCCTCTACAACATGGACAAAATGATTAGCAAGATTGTTACATTATCGTATTTCCTTGTCTTTAGGATTGTAGAAATTTTACTTAATGTTTTAGGTGATTTTATTGATGTAGTTATAACTAGAGGCGACACACTTGCTATACTCATAACTATAGTTTCGTGGTTATGCAAAAAAAGAAAGAGGGTAGTTTTGTTATTGTTTGTGGAAAGAAAAGTAGGTTGTTACTTTGAAGAAGTGAATGGCAATGAAGGGAAAAATGCCAAAAAAGTCTTCAACATATTACATTGGTACTAATTTAGTCACAAATCTTTGAATTTGACTAATTTAATATTGAACATTTTCATGTTGATACCAATTGAGTCCATCTAACTAATTTAGGTCGGAAATTGTTAATATAGATGCCGATTGCCTACATGGCCCGTTTGGCACTAACATAGACGTTTTTATATAATGTTAAATTATTTTTTTGAATTTTTTTATTAATTTTCTCTTCTTCTTTTTTCCTTTGTCTTTTCCTTCTTTTCCTTTTACCCCCCTTTTCTTTCTTCCTTATTTTTCCTCACTAGCCTTCATGATGACCAACGAAGGTCATTGATGAGTGCTGGGAAACGCTCGCTTGGACGAGGCCCTTGACCAACGCTAGAGGCCAACAAGTGTTGGCGAGGGCCGGCCTCGCCTTGATGAGGCCCCTTGCTATTTGAGCAAGGCCACTCTTGCTATAGGGTCCCCTCACTAGATCTAATGAGGGGTGACCTCATCAGCCTCTAGCGTTGGCGAGGCCAATGAGGGCTTCCTAGCACTTGCTTGGCCCCTGCCCGCTAAAAGCCAGCTTTCACAAAGGCTAGTGGAGGAAAATAAGGAAGGATAAAAAGAAAGAATAAAGAAAAAGGGAAAGGAAAAATTAATAAAAATTCAAAAAAAAGTTTAAATATTCTATAAAAATGTCCATGTTAGCACTGGTTGTTCTATGTAGGATGATTGGCATTCATGTTAGCAAATTTTGATGTAATTTGGGTGGATGAACTGCATTGGTATCATTGCGAAAAAAGTTTATGACTAAATTGATTTAATTAAAATATTTTAAGACTAAATTTATATAAATGCAATAGGTTTATGACCTTTTTGGCACTTTTCCTAGTGACAAGAGATCCCATAATGCAAGAAACTAATTATCCATGAATAGAAAAGTGACTTAGTCAAATGCGTAAAATTACCATTTTTGATTTTCTTGTTCTAAAAAGCTATAAACTTTATGATCACATTTGGTCATTTAGAATTCTAGTAAAAATAAGATTGGATAAGATAAAATATAAAATATAGAAATTTTGATATATCCAATTCATTGTTTGGTAAATTGTAATAATAAATTCATATATATACACATCATATCATATACATTATTCGATATAAATATACATTAGTGTAAATGAACCTAAAATTTGCATAAATGGATATGGTAAAAAGATTTCGCATTCATTTTTATTTGCTTTTTCTCCCCTCTGAATTATTTTCCTTTTATTTCTTTTTCCCCTTCTATCATTCTATACAATAATCTTATTAAATAATAAAGTGTACTAATATACCTAGAATACTATATATATATATATATATATATAATTCATATTTTTATGTTGAATTGAATATATAAATAAAAGTAAGATTAAATTAAAAGTAATTTTTTGTTTTTGTTTTTTTTTTCGATGACCTAGGAGCCCCCGTACAGCCGACAGCCGGCGGGGTAAACCCGAGGCGAACTGGGCCACCACCACAGACCCAATCGCAGGTGAGTTGCGCAATGAGGACGCAGGGTTTCGAACTCCTCCCCCCTCGGTGGGGGGCACAAGCCCTAGCCATTGCGGCCACCGCGGGCGGTGGTAAAAGTAATTTTTTTTTTGTTATTTTGAAATTCTTTTATTAAAAGTGAAGTATAATTTTTATTGAAATGTAATTTTAATTTTGTAAATTGAAGAATTTTGTCATTCAAGAAATATAACTTTCCTACTATGGATACTAGAAATCATTTCCACATTTATCACATCTTCCTTATGGGACAATTTTATTTGAACTATATCTCTCTTATATCCGACTTTATAATATCTTAATAGGTATTAAACGCAATCTTATCATATCCTAAATTTTATTCTAACTATCAAATGCAACCCAAAGGTATTTTTAGTATGTTTGGGGTTGGACACCATATTTGCAAATTCTCATTAGATTTTATTTATATTTTTATTTAGGTTTTTTTAATTTCAAAGTTGTCTAGGGTTTTGAGACCGAGAGAATTACTAAAAAAGTCCTAAACCTATTGTAATTGTGCTAATTCAGTCATAAACTTTTTTTTTTATCAATTTAATCCTAAACCTTTTACAATTGTGCCAATTTAGTTCATCCAGCCAAAATTGGCCGGCCGGCGAATGATTTTTTAATTTTTTTTAATTTTTTTCCCATTTTCTTCTTCCTCTAGCTAGCGCCAACTAGCTAGCCAGAGGCGAGAGCTAACGAGGTCAGCCTCGCCGGCCACGGGCGAGGCTTGCCCTCGCCGGCCACTGGCGAAGGCGAGCCTTGCCTAATGATGGCAAGGCCGCCGTCGCCCAACCGCTGAAGAGGCTCGCCTTCACCCAGCCAAGGTGAGGGTCGACCTCGCCAGTGGCTAGCAAGGCTGCCGTTGCCAAATCTGGCGAGGCTAGACCTCGCCATGGCTGGGCGAGGCTGAGCCTTGCCTTGGCTGGGCGACAGCGGCCTTGCAGTCGCTAGTGGCTGGCAGGGGCGAGCCTCACTAGTGGCCGATGAGGCTGACCTCACCTACCCCTGTCTCTGGCCGGCCGGCCGATGCCGACCAAAGGAAGAAGAAGATAGGAAAAAAATTTTTAAAAAATAAAAAAATTATTAAAAAATCATTCACCGACCAGCCGACATCCACTTCAGCACCAATCGGCCAATTTTGACCAGATAGATTGAGGGGGTATTTGGTTTAGGTTTCCCAAGGGGCTTTGAGCCCCCAAAGCCCTTTTGGAAAAAATTTAAGGTGTTTGGCTTAGCATTTGAAGGCTCATTGGCAAAATGTTTGTCTTTGAAATGCTGAAAACCCGAAGCAAGTGGGGACCTGCTTTAGGCATTTCTGCATTTTCGGCATGCTGGTGAGAGGATTAATGAATTTTTGCTTATTGCCCATTTTACCCTCAAAATTTAATTAAAAGTCCAATTTTACCCAATACAAAACAAAAGCCTACCTTTCTCGATGCTCTTTCCTTTCCTCTATTCTGCAGTCCATCATGCGAAGTCTCTTTTCTTTTCAGCGATTCTCGCAGCATTCGCTCTCGTCAATTCTTGCAACATCGCCTCCACTCTCGCTGCCTCTTTTTCTCTTCTCTCTCTTTTACCTGGTATGCCCCTCTCTCTCTCTCTCTCTCTCTCTCTCTCTCTCTCTCTCTCTCTCTCTCTCTCTTCCTCCCTCTTTACTTCCTTTTCGTCGCTGGATGGTAAACGGATCTGCCTATTATCAGTCTTCTCGGTTTGTTCCCTCTCTCTCTCTTTCGCGCACACCTAACCCCTCTCTCTTTTCTCCCCCTATTCTTGTTCGTCCATTCAGGTGTTTGTTCAATTTCGATTCATGGGTATGATTATGTTTTTCTTAGGTCTACGCTGGAACCCCGTGATCAGGGTCGGGCCGGCGTTGTCAGTGCGTTTAGAATTCGATTGATCTAGGCGCGTTGTGGTTTTTTGATTCTTGAATTTCGCACAGGGTTTGGTTGGCGATGGGTGTGTGCTTGGTGGAGTTTGCTTGCTGAATTTTGGGCTCTTTCGTTTTGTTATGTGCCAACTCATTTCTCTCAAGAACGCCCGACCGAAGAAGGTGAGGACAAGTTGCTGTGTGGTGCTGAGTCCGGGTGGGTCGAATGTCGAACGTGGTGCGATCACTTGGCCTCCCTATGCTCCGATCTTGTTCACATTCTAACCCCTGACATGCCTTGCAACAGGTTGGTCTAGGATCTTGCTTGCTTTGATTGATGCATTGGTATGGATTTTCGTGCCCCGTTGACCAATGGGTTTGGTTTCACCACCTTTCATCATGGTAGCTATAAATTGTTGTAGTTAGAAGACAGCAGAGTAGAATTGAATGAGTGATAGTTCGATGTCCTGTGTTGTAAAGCAGGAGAGGTTTTGATCCCTTCCTGTTGCATAGATGAATGCATAAGTTGTTAGAGGCTTTTAATCCCACTTTCTCGGTACCTTTCTCACTTAAGAAAAATTGTAACAAGGTCCTACTATGAATTAAGATGTTTATGACAATTCCAAAGTAAAGTTAGTTTTGCCACTAAAATAATGGTGATTGAAGCTAACAGATTCTCCTTTGTAAGGCAAAATATGTGATATCATCAATACTTTCAGCATGATCATGCCTCTAAACATGTTGCTGTAACAGCTCTACCAACAGCTTTGGGCAAGTAAATTATAGTATCTATTTAGAAATTATGTGAAAGTCTCTATATACTCTTGTCTAGGTAAAGTAATGTCTCTAAGTGAACTATTTCCTAGCTAGAAGCAAAAAAAAAGAGCAACAAAACCCCAAAACAACATAAATCCATGGTCTTCTGGACTTTAAAGTTGGGAAAGAAAACTCAAGAAAAAATTTTGGCCAAAACTTCTTCTTAGAAGCATCAAAGTACCATCACCTCTAGATTATTGCTTTTACAAGCCATATAAGATTCCTTGAGAATAGCTAGTAGTTCATCATGAATTCCACTTCCCTAATAATATCTGTCTTTTGTCATTGAATTAAGGTAGTTGCCCTATAACATTTAATGTTCAATAGGTAAAACTATTATATTCTTCTGAGAAGATGAGAAGATCTATCTCAACGTTCCATTGTTAGATTAATTGAACTTGCTTCTTTTTGCCTAAGATCAAACTCTCTCTCTCTCTCTCTCTCCCCTAAAGATCTCGCTTACCTCTGCAGTTCACAAGAGAACTAGAAATCTACCCAGCAAAGGCTGGTCCTTATTGTCTGTGCAGTAGATCCATGAGAGTACCGGTTAACTTTTTTCCAAGAAGATATTGGTTAGAGTAATTATGATGAACTGAAGCCAAATTCATATCAAGAATCAGTAGGATCAAGAATGTCGTCTTACTTTTTAACGCCTATGATCCATAGGTGGGCATTGAGCATTGCTTCTTTCTTCCATGCACTCCCATTGGCTCAATAGGGTAAAACTTTATTCCATCTAAAAGAAACCATCCATTAGACACAGCAAAGTTCGTAAGTTACGAACTCTGATCATGTCGTGATGATTATGTCATAGAACTAGGTTGATAAATTCTCATAAAGTAGCCAAACTCCTTAAAACGAATGCATGCTTAGCCTATTCGTGATGGGACTCATGGAAGAATCAGAAGATGCGGTTTGCCCTATCTCCATTTTCATTTAAACGTTAAACATCTCCGAATCTAGAATGCTTTTCTGGGTTACCCGTTATCTCGATAAACCATGAGCTATATGGTCTCCTGACATTGCAGGGACTGCACTTTGCACATTCTTAGATCAAGAATGGAAACCTTTCAAGTTTCTGCCTTTCTTTTTTCATGCATGACTAGCACTTATGGCTTTTGAAATTTATTGTCCTGTTGTTGTAATAATTTGACATCACTTTTCTTCCATCATGTTCGCCTACTGTTGTGAATCTGTGTTGCGCAATTCTAGTTATTAAGAAATACTCATTATTGCCAAGGTGGCATGAGTTTACCTTTTTAATGATGAGCCATGTTCATCATGTAATCGTCTCATGCGGAGTTTAAGCCTATCTTTGCACAATGATGGATATGTTTAGTTTGCACATTCACTGTTGTTCTAGGATTTTGATGACCTAGTATAATCAAGGATTTTTTTATGCAAGTATAATGTTTTTGCGTGTCCTTATTTTTTTCTCATTGTTAGTTTTCTTTTCTTTAAGTGAATATCTTCTAGTTTTTTTAATAAGAGAGGGCTTGAGTGGTTGATCTTGTTTGTTTGTGTCTCTTAAATTTGTTCATGTCACTTTACTAATAGATGAGTTTATCAAAGGAAAAGGCATTTTGGAGCTCGGAAGATGTAGAAATCTTATGTAATTTGTGCATCGAACAAATTGAAAAAAGGCAATCGTCCTGCAAACAACAAAAGAGATGGATAGACAGTCATAATTAGTAAGTTTGAGGAACTAATAGGCAAAAAGTATGATAAACAAAAAATGAAGAGTAAGTGGGATAACTTCAAGAAAGAATAGAAAAGATGGAGGTCATTGCTTTACAAGGAAACTAGATTAGGATGGGATTCAAGGAAAAAAATCATTAATGCGAGTGACGAATGGTAGAAACGTAAAATTCAGGTTTTCCTCACTTCTTTTTTTTTTTTACTTTCATATTAAGCTCACATTTAATGATACAACTTATGCAAATGCTCCATTAAAATAGGTTAATCCAAAGTTTAAGGCTTTTAGGATGAAAGGCATACATCTTGATCTTGAAGTAAAGTTAGATATGATGTTCAGAGATACAGTTGCTACTGGAGGAATCACATGGAATCCTGGACAAGGTTTATGCGTTGATAATGATGTGGAGACCATACAACATGGTATCAATGATGTTGTAGGATCTATTGATGAAAACTTGGAGGATCATGTGGATGAACTAACTGGAACTCAAACTCGTGAAAGAACCACACAAACTTCAAAGATGCAAGCTCGAGGAAAGAAAGATAAGAAATTGAGCACAAAAAAGGAGCTCGGAACACCAATTAGCAAGCCGCTTACAGTTGTTGAGAGTAGGAGTACTACCAGTTCTGCATCTAATGCAACCAGTTTAGTCGGTCCTTATGAGGACCTCATAGAGATATTGGATTCCATACTTGAGATTGTGGAAGAAGAAGACTTGTACTTTTTTTCAATTTCTCATTTATAGGAAAAGATAGACAATAGGCAAGTTTTCATGAGCTTAAAGGATGATGTAAAGAAAGTAAAGTATTTCAAATATGAGATGAGAAAATAATTAAGTCTTCGTAAATAGGAGGATGTTAGCATCTTATTGTTTTCATATTTGAAACTTAGTCATTCCACTTTGTTTCTGTTTATGGATCTTTATTTGCAGCTTTTGTGAACCTAATTTTAATTAATGTTTGATGTTAAAATTGTTTTCATTTGGTGTTCTCTTAATGTAATAGTTTGCATATATGCGATGATTAATATATTGTTTCTCTTTATATTTTGTTACTTGAAGCAGTTATGGATGATTTATGCGATGGTTAATACATTTTTTCTCTTTATATTTTGTTACTTGAAGCAGTTATGGATGATTCACATACAAGGAAAAATTATGAGCAAGAGAAAAATGAATTATGGGATCTTATCTCAGTCACTCAAGCTACAATTTTTTATCAAGCGACCAACATTTACAAACAACCTTGCATGACCTCAACATATACAGGTTATGCATGGTTAAAGGAGTTGATTGATGAAGATGCTAATCCGATAAGGTGTTACAATATGTTTAGAATGCATAAGATTGTATTTAACAATTTAACCAATGATTTAGTAACACGTTATGGCCTTCAAGGATCTAAGAATACTGATGTTAGAAAAATGGTTGATATGTTTCTTCATATTTTAGGACATGGTATAGGTAATAGATTAGCACAAGAGCGTTTTCAACGCTCCGAGGAAACCATAAGTAGGCATTTCAACTTAGTTTTAGATAAAATATGTGATATGAGAAAATATTTGATTCAACTAACTAATCCACAATATAGAAAAGTTCTAGAGAAGATTAAAAAAGATTGACGATTTTATCCATAATTTAAGGATTGCATTGAAGCTATTGATGGCACACATATTCCAACGATTGTACCTAAGTATAATCAAATTCGTTTTATTGGTTGAAAAGGAATAACGACTCAAAACGTGTTAACTATATGGAATTTTTAATATGGAATTTGTCTATGTTTGGGCCGGTTGGGAGGGACAACCCGTATCTTTTATGAAGCTATTGGAAGACGTGACGCACATTTTCTCCATCCTCCTCTAGGTATGTTAGTCAATGGTTCAGATACATCGATATATCTAATTAGCATATGTTGATTAAATTTACAATATATCTATGTAAGTAAATATTATTTAGTAGATGCTGGATATCCAAATCCTACTGGTTATTTAGGGCCATATAAAGAAGTTAGCTATCATTTGCCAGAGTTTCAAGAAAGTCATTCACTTACGGGATATCGAGAAGTGTTCAACTGTGCCCATTCCTCGCTACGCTTGACAATTGAGCAAGCCTTTGGTGTATTAAAACAGAAGTGGGGGATTTTAACTCATATGCCAAGTTATCCATATGAGAAGCAAGTGCAAATTGTGATAGTGGCAATGACTTTGCACAATTATATATGGAGAAATAACATGATTGATACGGATTTTGAACAAGCAGAATTGGATCCCGATTATGGATATTCAGTTGACCATGATGATGCAAATGAAGGGGTGAGTGCTTCAAATTCGTATGCATTTGCAGACATGACACGTTTACGTGATGAAATAGCCATAAGTTTACAAAGTCGTTGAGATTTGTAATACTAAGTATAACGTATTTTTTTTTCCGGACATATATGATTATGTCTACTATCATGAAATGACTCACTCTAGTCAAATTTGTATGAGAGGAACTTGGTTTTATTTTTTTTAATTAGGACCTCCCTTTTTATATGCGGTACTTACTCAAAAAAATTAGCATCTACAATCAGTCGCTTCACCATCCACCAAATAAGTTCACTTTTTTTTTTTATATCATTTTTATCTTTTGACAATCAATAACCCAACTTTTTATCAATACATTAGAATGATCATTAATTAAGGAAGATGATTAATAATACAATAATTAAAAAAAAATCCAAAGTTGAAAACAAACCTAAAAGAACTCTAGGCTAAAAGCCCAGCTTTGCATTTAATATATAATCAAATTCTTTTAATATAATTTTTAAATAAATTTACTAATATGTATTCTTTCCATTACTCTCAAAATGAAAATGTAAAATGTTATATACTTATTGTTTCTTTTTTTGCAATTTTAAAAATACTAAAACTAAAAAAACTTAATTTGGTCACATTAAAGGGCTTTTCAAATACATGTTTACCAAACAGTCTTGCATTTCCTTAAAGCACTTTTTAGTTTTAGTTTATCAAACAATCTAACATTTTGGAAAATCTATTTACCTCAAAGGTATTTGCATTCTCCCAATGGCATTTCCCCAAAGCTGAACCAAACGGACCTTGAATTGGCACAATTATAAAAGGTTTAGGATTAAATTGGCAAAAAAAAAAAAGTTTATAACTGAATTGGCACAATTGCAATAGGTTTATGACTTTTTTGGTAATTCTCCCTTTTGAAACCTATAAAGGATAATGTAGTCGATTCAATATAAAAATAAGAGGGTGGAAATAGCACAAGACTTATTGTATCCTATTATCAAATAGGAAAGCTTACCTCTTTAAATATTTATATGAAAGTTTGAGTTTTGTTTCTGTTTTTGCCTTTTAATGTGTATACAAGGTTTCATTTATTTTTTTGTGGGAAATAATTGATTTGCAAAATATTATGTTTTTAAATAATCACTTGTATAGCAAGAAATAGTTAGTTAATGAAAAAATATTTTAATTATCGACAATTTATATCTAAATACCTTGTGGAAGATAAAAGTATTTTTCATTATTCATTTTTGCAGGTAGTATAAACGATCATTTTTAAGAAAAATATCTTTCAAATGAGTAATTTTTCATGAAACAAACGCATGCTTGGTGTATGGTGTGTGAAACTGTGTTTATTATTTAGTTTCCTTTTCTCCATTTCCACCGCATCACTTTGACATCTCTTTGCTGTTTTTTGATTTTTCATTTCAAAATTGGTGCTTATATTTCTTTGTCAAGCATAAGTTAAACAGATTTCCACATATTTGTTTTATTTTCAAGTTATATATCATACGCCATGTAATTGCATGAGACGCATAAGGCATATCATGAACTTGGACGAGATAAACAAATTGAACATATGCATAGATTACAACATGTATGCTTATTAGTATGTCTATATATTTCTTTTATTTTATCTATATTTGTACAATTCAACCCTCTCACATCAAAACCCTCTCTAAAATACCACCTTTTTCCATAGTAGTCTATCTAATTTTGCCTTTTCCTTGGAAAAAGAAAAAACATAAATTTGGGCGGAGCAAAAGAACTCGAATCTTATATTCACGTAACTCTCTTCACCCAATAGTCAAAGCTTCTCGAGTTGAACATTCTGTCATGCTACCAAAACACCAGTTATAAGTTCGAATTTGACACCATGTGTAATACCAACAATGATTTTCTATTATGTTAAATAAGGCAATAATTACTGCTTGAAAAAATCTATGGAAAACCTTGACTGCGATTAATATCTTAAGGCAACAAGTGTGGCGGCTAAAGACAACAATAAATTGCTCATGTATATAGTGTTTAATAATACATTGTACAATTCCTTATAAGAGAACGAATGTGAATACATACAGGGAAGAGAAGCAGTGCTAGGGCTCTAATTATGATAACAAATTCAATTTTGGAATAGAAAATATACATAAACTAATCAGGAAAGTAATCATGGAGAAAATCTCTGCTAAGCCTAGCCTTGCTATCTAACATCCCCCGCAAGCTGATGTAGCAGAAGTCACAGTAAGCTTGATCTGAGAAGACAAAAACGAGGAGTGGAGAGGCCTTTAGCGAAGACAGCAAGACTACAGCTCAGCAAAGATTTACTTCCTGATTAGTCTATGTATATTTTCTATTCCGTAATTGAATTTGTTACCATAATTGGGGCCCTAGCACTGCTCCTCTTCCCTATACTTATTCCCATTCGAGAGTACAAAATATTATTAAACACTATATACATGAGCAATTATGGCTGCCTTTAGCGGCCACACTTGTTGCCTTAAGATATTAAGTTCCTGAGGTTTTACATGGTATTTGAGTCAATTAAACTTGTGGTGGAAGTGAATGTTGCCGATGTGTGTTGCCTCCAAAGAACCCAAATTGTTGGTTGAACCGATTGTGACGAGCAAGAGCCTTGTGTCCTAGGCGATTACAAATCTGACACCTCACATTGTTGCGTCTTTGATTTTTTGTTGCCATCCCGAATTATTGAAGTTGGGCTGCTGTCCATGAGGATTAAAATTCCTCTGCCCCATATTTGAGTTGGGGCTGTTGAAATTGGAAGTAGGGCCACGCTGTGAATGGGAATTTGGGCCCAAGCTGATGTTGTGCGCGACGAAGGCAACTGATTGGGTGGTTTGTGATTCCTAGAGCTCCAACACTGCTTCATGAGCCAAGAAAAAGCCATGAAAAGACTCCCCGGTCATTTGTTGATGCTGAGTGTGAACCGAAATTGCAACAACCAAGCTTTGAAACTCAGCTCCTAAGCCTCAGAAGATATGCGTTCGGTACTCTTGTGATGATATGGGCTCACCAATGGAGGCCAATTGATCAGATATAAAAGTAGCCTGTTGAAGAAATTCGGTCACGATTTGATTATCTTTCCACATCATCTGAAGTTGCAGCCGCAATTGGGTAGCTCGCACACTGTTTTGGGCAGCGAAAGAGAAGAAATTCCACGCAACATGAGAGGTGTTCATATTACATAACTGACTCGCAATTGAATCAGCTATCGTGCTTAAGATCCACCCAAGAGCAATTTGGTCTAATGTATACCAGTTATCGTATTCAAGATTGGCCACAATATTGGAAGAACCATCTGTATTGGTTTGAGTAATTTGTTATGAAGGACATGGCAGCGTTCCATCGATGATCGAAATCAATTTATTTGCTCAAAGGAAGGGGAAGATTCGAGCTTTCCACACCACGTAGTTGTCCCCCAACATTTGGACAACCGGATGACCCCATGAGATTTCCAAATGGCAAAATAATGGGGCTAGTGAGAGACAAGATTGTCGAATTGGACGGCATTGAGATACCAACAGCAGCGGGAGTCGTTGGACTTGATTTTGTTGAGGAACTTAGATCGGAACCCATGGCTATGATGCTTTCGCAATTGATAGCTCTAATACCATGTAAACCTCAAGAAATTAATGTTTTAAGGCAACAAGTGTGGCGGCTAAATGCTGTCGTAATTGCTCCTGTATGTAGTGTTTAATAATATTTTGTACATCCCTTTGTAAGAGAACGAATGGGAATAAATACAAGGAAGAGGAGCAACAAATTCAATTATGAAATAGAAAATATAATAGAGACTAATCAAGAATATAATCATGGAGGAAATCTTTGCTGAGCTGTAGCCTTGCTATCTAACGATCTCCATAATAAAACTATGTATCGAGTCCTATATAAATAACGATTTATGTGATGATTGTGGTATGATGTTTGCGCTTGATATAGTTGGGCTAAAAATAATTGCTTGTCAAAGATACGCCAACATTCTATTCGAACAAAATGAGAAGTTCGTCCAAAAAATCATAAATCTACTATATTTTTTCAACTCAGTTCTAAATTTTTTAATTTTACCAATTGGGTAACTTATTTATGTTTTGCCAATTAAGTCAATTCAACCAATTTTGGTTGGAAATTACTAATGTAGATATTGGTCGTCCTATGTGGCACAAGCAACGCCAATGTGAACAATTTTTATATTTTTACTCTTTTTTTTTTTTTTTTTTACAAACCCTTTCTAGCCAATGCGTAAGGACCATTACTGAAATTGCTAGAAAAAAAAAAGGAAAAGAAAGAAAGAAAAAGAAAAAGAATCAAATTTTTAAAAATTCATTTTTAAAATAAAATTATAAAAATTTCCCACAAAGTCCCATCTATCATACATGGCACTACCAATGTCCATGTCGTCAATTTCCAATTAAAATTGGTTAGATAGAATTAATTAGTAAAACTCTAATAACTTTAAGATTTTTTAGATAAGTTTTCCAAAAAAAACAAAATAAAAATAGAGTGCCTTTTTGTTTTGAGATCAAACATGTCAAGATGAAACCTATTTGGTAATGCTTTCGTCATTCGATCCTTAAGAATATTATCCAATGACACGAGGCCTTAGGAATCTCTTTGTGTAAGTGCTTTTAGATGGATTTAATCTAGGACATTGCAAAAAATTGTGAAAGTGCTGGCTTAGACTAGTTTTAGGTTTAATACTCTGAAAAACTCCAAACTTGTATACTTATGACAAATTTATCTCAAACTATTTTTTTGACAATGAAAAATCCCAAACTGGTATACTTGTAATAAATTTACCCCGACTAACCATAAAAAATCATAAACTGGTATATTTATGACAAATTTACCGCAAACTAATTTATTCGACTGCAAAAAACCCAAAAAATGGTAAATTTGTGACAAATATACCCTCTGCTAAATTGGATTAATACCACAAAAAAATCACAAAAATTGTAAACTGTGACAAATGGAATGTAAAATCCTAAATTGATATACCGGCCAACTGTCACGTGTTATTTAACTTAATAATTTGATAATGAAATTTAACGAAAACTAACATAGGGTAAATTTGTCACAAATATACCAGTTTGGGGTAAATTTGTCAAAGGTATACTAGTTTGGGGTTTTTGGTGGTCAAAAGAATAGTTTAGGGTAAATTTGTCACAAGTGTATTAGTTTGGGGTTTTTCTGGGTATTAACCCTAGTTTTTATTAGCAATTCATCATAAAAACATACCCATGATATCAATAACAATGCCCGCAGAGAAAAAGATGTGTACTTCTTCCATTCATTCCCCGGTAAAACATTTAATTACAAAAGGTTTTCACATGTACATTCCTAATCCGACGGAGAAAATAAGAGCAAGTCCTATACCACAACGATGTAATTACGGAATGACTGCATTGGACGCTTGTAGGCGTGCATGATCCCGTCCCCCTTGATAGCAAGATTGGGGTCAGTCTCTTCTACTTCGGCCTTAGCCAGTTCGAGAACCCAATAGAGCAACCAAGGCGAGCAACACAAGTAGATCCTCTTGCACTCATCCGGTCGGTCTTGGAATTGATCAAACAACGCTTGCAATATTCATATCTGTATACTTCTTTTTTTTCCATTCGGATTTTTTTAAGCAAAAGAAATCTTCTTCCTCATATAAAGATTTATCTTTCAATACAATTCTTATATGATAAGTGGGTCTTTTTATTGCATAACTCCGCCGACATACACTGCAAAGCATCCTTTTCTCGCCAGCTTCTTGACGTTCCTAACTTCTCAACGACCCGACGCGTTTTTCTTCCAAGAACGGCCATCAGAACTTTCACGGAGGATGGGGGCTCCTGAGTGAATTTGTGATCTTGAGACCGGAATTACTGTACGATTGTTGGAGGCTTATTGAATGGATTATTTATAGAGGGATCGGAAGAGAGTATAATTATTGTGGAATTAGAGTATGAGTCGGTTTATCTTTTTTTATTAGAATAGGAAAGAACAAGCTTGATTTAATTTTGAAGCGTTTAAAAGAGATTTTAGGTCTGGAACTCTAGTGGGATTTTAAATCCGGATAGAGATGTCCAAAAAACTAACCGTGGCCAGAATATAACAGAATGTAAATCATTTAATTGAGCTGATTTTCGCAATCTAAGTCTATCTGACTTTAAGATTTTTCAATTTGTTGATGTTGCTATCTATTATTAAATTAAAAAGAGAGAAAATCATGTATGATTATCTTGAGTTTTTTTTTTTTTTGGTAGAACAATTATCTTGAATTGATGTACGGCCGTTTGGCCTCTCCTTTGACAAAATAAAAGGAATAAAAGTATCTTGAAGTAAAGAAGAGCAATTGTAATAGTAGGAAAAGAAGGAAAAAAGAGAGAAAAATATGGAGAATAAAATTAATTGTTGATCTTTGATTATTATGCTAACTTCAAGCGATATGTCTTTGTTACTAACAATCGAATAGAGCTTTTTCAAGGTGAAGATTCTGATGGAGAGAACTCCTAGCGAAAGGGCGAAGAATCCTTCCTCCACCATCCAAAAAAAAAAAACAATGAAAAGTTCCTGCAGATAGAGAATCCACGTCCTTAACTATTTCAATTTCAAACTTGTAAAGTGCAAATTCTTGCAAAGTGGTGGAATCCTTATCCACCCAGACCCGCCACAGGCTAGGTGGAGGTCCCCATGAAAGAGAGAGAGAAAGAGAGAGAGAGAGAGTCATTCTGTGACGGTGATAGAGGTTGATAACTTGATCTCTCATATTGACAAAGTGATTGATTTAGATTGCGAAAGCGAGAAAAGGTCAATGGATTAAAATTGTACTCAAAAAGTTTTAGCATCCAATGCCAAAACTTAGCAATCTTATTTTTTCTCGGTAGCATCTTATATTTCCATCTTTTTCTTCTCTCTTTATGACATGGGCAAGATAATTAGCAAGATTGCTACATTATCATAATTCCTAGAAACATTTTTTTGTTTTTTGTTTTTTTTTAAGGTGATATTAGTTATAATTAGAGGCAAGGCAGTTGCAACGCACGACTGTAGTTGGGTTAGGCACGAAAAGAAAATGAGTGGTTATTTTGGGGAAGTTGATGGTTACAAGAGCTACAATAATGCAAGAGTGGTTCAATGAAAATAACTACACATTAACCAAAAAGCTACCCAATGCATAAAATTAATATTTTCTTACTCTTTAGATGTAAGAATCATATAAACCTCAGGAATATTATAATAGATATGGTTTGGACACCAATTTTTCTCTTTATAAAATTATAGGTTTTCCTATTGGATTTAACTTAAATCTTTATTTAGGACTACTTCAGAGTTGTCCAGGTTTTTGAGACACTTTGGTTTGTTATATTCCGTTACCAAGAAAGCTTATCTTTTAAAAATAAAATTAATATGAAAAATTGAGTTTTGTTTCTTTCGCTTCTTTTAGCGAAACATAAGTTATAGACTTCCACATGTTTGCTTAAAATTTTTCGAGTAATTTAGCATAAAACATATAACTACACGAGCCTCATAATTCACGAACGATGTGATTAGTTTTCATTAGTGAGAGAGAATGTTAAAATAACTCCAATGTGATTGATTCTTGTGAAATTTGGCGAAACCATAGCTAATCATTCTAAAAACTTAAGCTATTACATGTATTGTTTATTATTTAAATAATCTAACATTCCCTCTCTGGCATAGGTTGGACTTTGGCCTTAACCTAAGGTGTTGAAATTTTTTATTTGAGAGATAAATAGAGGCTTAGAAGATTTGAACTTAGGACTTCTTAACTGTAATACCATATAAGATTTGGTTGGATCATAGCCAGCTATTTTAAAAGTTTAAATTATTAAATGAATGTATAGTTTATTATTTATATATTTTAATAATCCTATCTAATATTGCCTGTTGAAGGAAAAAAGCAAATAAAAAAGAATACACGTGGAAGCAAAAGAACCCGAAAGGGAACCTGACTCCTACATTGATCCTCAGAAGAACCCCCGGCTGAGAGAAAGGAGGGGGGGGTGTTGGGGGTCACTTTTAGCAAATTCGTAGATTCACACACGATTGGTTCTTTACTGATATGCTGCATGTATAACAGTATCCGAATCTTAAAAAAAAAAAAACAGTATCCGAATCTTAACAAAGTAAACTTTTGAGAAAAATAATGTGCCCAGCATTGTATTACAGTCAAACATCAATTATTTTTATCTATCTTATTTCCAGTTCATCAAATAGACGTGTTGTTTTACATGCAGGATGGGGCATAAGACCAATCTCTCATTGCTAATCTGCATGGTTTGTTCAAGTCTCATGTTGATGTAATCTCTCTCCATTTGATAGTCGAAACTTTTCAAGTTGAATTTTTTACAGTGCTATCGAAGCACGGGTAATAAGTTCAAATGTCGACACTATTTATAAAACCAATAATATCTTCTATTGTATTAAAGGAGAAAATGATTATTGCTCCAAAAAGATTTTCACAATTAAATCTTGCACCAAATACTATAGTTATAACGATTTATGTAAAAATCGAGGTTTGTTTGTTCATGAATCACTCATATCAAGATGAAATCCTTTTTGGTAACACTCTCGGCATTCAGTCCTCTAGGAAAAAAATTGAAGAACATGAGCCATGTTAGGAATCTCTTTTTACAAGTGCTTTTAGATGGATTTTGAGCTAGAATGAACAGGGATTACTAGCAATTCATCACAAGAATACACCCATCAATAACAATACATGTAAAGAAAAAATGGATAAGTGTTGCAGAAGTCCTAAAACTTATTACGAAAATGCATTTGAGTTCTAAAACTTGCAAAAAATGCAAATAAGTCTTAAAACTTGTCAAAATGTTTCATTTGAATCCTGAAATCGATGCCGTCAGTTTTATTGACGGAAAATGCCAACGTGGCATTTTAAATTATTTTTATTTTCCAGCTGGCTTTTTAAAATAATTTATTCAATTTTTTAAAATTATATGTAAAAATTAAAATTCATTTTTTTAAAAAAAATTATTAAAAAAGAAAAGAAAAAAAAAAGGTAGGAGGAGGCGGTTGACCATCGCTAGAGGGGCCGGCAATACTGCCCAACCAAGGCAGGCGAGGGTCGCCGACCCTCGCCTAGCGTGGGTGAGGGCTCCAAGCGAGGGCTGGCGGCCTCGCTTGATGCGAGCGAGGGCGCCCAAATTTGGGCATGCCGGCCCTCACCTAGGGGCTGGCGGGACTCACTTAGATCTAAGCAGCGCAACCTAGATCTAGGCGAGCCCCGTTGGCCCCAAGTGAGGGCCGTCGAGGCCTCACCCAGGGCAGGTGATGGTCGCTGGCCCCTCCAGCGATGGGTGGCCAGCGACTCCTGCCCTTTTCTTTTCTTTTTTTTCTTTTTTTAACAGTTTTTTAAAAATTGAATTTTATTTTTTAAATATAATTTTTTAAAAAATTCTGAATAAAAAATTATTTTAAAAAGCCAGCTGGAAAATAAAAAATAAATTAAAATGCCACGTCAACATTTTCCGTCAATAAAACCGACGGCGTTGATTTTAGGACTCAAATGAAATATTTTGATAAGTTTTAGAACTTATTTGCACATTTTGTAAGTTTTATTACTCAAATGAAACATTTTGATAAGTTTTAGGATTTATTTGCATCTTTTGTAAGTTTTATGACTCAAATGCATTTTCGTGACAAGTTTTAGAACTTCTGCAACACTTATCCCAAGAAAAAATAAATGATAAGAAAAAATAAATACTTCATTCATTCCTTAGTGAAGCATTGTATTATAATTTATAAAACAAGTTATTCAAGTGTACATTCGAACCTAATCCAACAAAGAAACTAACATCAAGTCCTAGACAATGAAACTACTGAATGACTGAATCGGGTGCATATCCGCACGTATGATCCCATCATTCTTTATCGCAAGATTACGGTCGGTCTCTTCTACTTCGGCCTTGGCCAGTGCAAGAACCCAATCGAGCAACCTGAGCATTTATAGAAGCTAAGTTCTTCACCGGGATCTCACGGTGCTCCCTCTCTTCACCGACGTACACCGCGAAGCATCCTCGTCTCGCTAGCCTCTTGCCGGTTTGTAACTTCCCAGCGAGGCAACGCGACTTTCTTCCAATGACAGCCATCAGAAGTGCCCAATGGAGAACGGTGACTCCTTTGTGAATTCAATCTCTAACCAGTTGCAGAGACGTTGAGATCGGAATCAAATGTACAAATTGTTTATAAAGGGATCAGGAAGAGAGAGAATAAACCTTGTGGAATTAGAGTTGGATTCGATTTCCTTTTCTGATTATATTTGGGATGACGAAGCATAGTTTAACTTTAAGGATTTAGAGGAGATCTTAAGTTCGGAACTCTAGTGGGATTTTAAAACCGGTTTTACCAAAGTATCTAACAATTAACAGAAAAACTACCCAGTTGAATGCTTCGCTTTTTTGTTGCTGTAAGACTCGCATAAAACCTAGGGTGTATTTTAGTAAATTTGGGGTTGGACACCAGATTTAAAAGTCCTTTTTGGAATAGCATAAACTAGCTTCTTAGATTTTATTTAGATCTTTATTTTTGAAAATTCCAGAGTCTTACTGGGTATTGAGACTATGTATATGTTATATACTAATATCTAGTTAGAAAGATTGCCTCTTTAAACATTGATATGAAAAATTGAGTTTGGTTTCCTTTTTTGCGCTTTAATGTACATCTATATTTTTGTTATATAGCTTAGCTTTTCTTCATTTCCACTTCATCGCTTTCGCATCTGTTTTTTCTAATTAACTTAGTAGAACAAATTTCGCCTTTTTATTTTTTCATCAAAAAAGTTAAATAGGCTTCCACAAATTTGCTTTAACTTTTTGAGTTTATAGCATAAACCACATAATTACATGAGACCGTAATTTGCATTATCTTTAACAATGCAATTAGTTTTCCTTAGTGAGATGAATGTTTAAATGATTTTCATGTTATTAGTTACGTTTGAAATTTTGCACATAAATTAACTTCATTTTCATAAAGTACCATATATAACCCGTGTTAATGAATTAGTGTGTATCAATCTAATTTTCCCTTTTCTAAAATAAAAGAAAATGAATTCGAGTGAATACAAAAGAACTTGAAAGTGAAGTTGACTATCGTGATCTGAATCTTTAACAAATTAAACCCCTAAGAAAAACAATGTGTCAAACTATGTATTCTAGTCAAACATCAATTCTTCATGTTGATCCATTTGACCTTTTGTCTAGGATATGATTTTCATCTTTCTTATTTCCCATTTTGTCTAATTCACCTATTGTTTTGCATGCGAGATGGAGCATCAAACTGATCGCTCTTCATTCGAGACTCATATGCATGTAATCTTTCTACCCGGCTCGAATATTCTAACATGCTTACCGAAATACAAGTCATAAGTTTGAACATTGACACTAATTGGGATACAAATAGTACTTCTATTAGATTAAATTGGGCAATGGTTACCGCTTGAATAGCGACAACGATTTAGGCAAAAATTGAGGGATTTTATGTACGCTCGAAATAGTTGGACTAACAATAGCAACTTATCACATATATGTAGAGATTATTTGAACATGACAGTATCTTTTTTGGTTCAGAAATCATTCGTGTCAAGATGAAACCCTTTTGTTCAGAGATCTTTCTTGGAATGCGATCCTTAGAAAAAAGAAATCAAATAACACGAACCACATTAGAAATCTCTTTAATAAGTGCTTTTAAATGGATTTGACCTAGGATGAACATCTGGACTGATATACAAGCAATTCATCACAAAAATAAACCCATCAATGACAATACGGAGAAATAAACCCGTCAATGACAACACAGAGAAACTCCATTCATTCATTCAAATTATAAAACAAGTTCTTTGTATGTTGATTACAACCTAATCCAACGGAAAAAACTAAGATCAAGTCCTATAACGCTACAATGAAATAGCTATACGACCAAATCGGGCTCATATTGGCATGTACGATCTTGTCATTCTTGATTGCAAGATTATGGTTGGTCTCTTCTACCTCGGCCTTGGCCAATTCAAGAACCCAATTGAGCAATTCAGGTGAGCAACACAAGTAGAGCCCCGTGCCCTTGTCCGATTGGTCTCGGCACTGATTAAACAACGCTTGCAACATTATAGAACGCAAATACCTCACCGGGATCTCGAGACGCTCTCCCTCTTCACCAACGTACACTGCGAAACATCCTCTCCTCGCTAGCTTCTTGCCGATTTCTAACTTCTGAACAAGCCGACGCAGCTTTCTTCCAAGGACGGCCATTAGAACTCTCCGATGAAGAATGGTGACTCCTTGGTGAATTTGATCACTCACCGGCGGGAGAGATACTGAGACCGTTGATGTACAAATTGCTGGAGGCTTAGCGAAGGGACTATTTATAGAGGGATAAACATTGTGAAATTAGAGTAGGATTAGGTTTCCTTTTCCGAGTAGATTTGGGATGAAGGAGCTTGCTTTAATTTCAAGGGTTTAAAAGAGATTCCGAGTTTGGAATTCTAGTGGAATTTTTTAAAACCAGATAGAGAATATAAATACTTTAATTCATCTGACTTTCGCCATCTAAGTTATTCAAATTGTTAATGTTGCGATCTATTATCAAATTAGAAAATAGAGACTATCGTGTCAAATTATCTTGAATTAATTTGCGGCCTTCCTGCATCGCCTTTGACCAAAACAATAGAGGAATAAAAGTATCTTTAAATAAATAAATAAATAAGAACCATTTTAATTGAAGAAAAAGGAAAAGAAAAATATGTAATTAGAGGATTATATTGCATCAAGAAAATTTGAGCATCCGATACAAGAACGAAGCAATCTCGGTTTATTTCGGTATCACCTTATTATACGCCTTCTTCTTCTTTTCTTTGTTTTGTTTTGTTTTTTTTTTTTTTTTTTTGGCTCTCTTTGCCCCACGACAAGATAATTAATACGATTGATACATCATGCTACATCATTATCTTTAGGATTTTAGAAATAGTTTTCAAAGTTTAATGTGATTTTGTTTGATTTCGTCATAATTTAAGATCAAGATAATGCAAGAGTGGTTTAAGGAAAGTATCTAACAATTAACAGAAAAACTAACCAGTCGAATGAATACAATTACCGTCTTCTATTTTGTTGTTGTTGTAAGAATCATATAATCCTCAGGTGTAATTTAGTAAATTTGGGGTTGGACACCAAATTTAAAAGTTCTTTTTATAATAACATAAATTAGCTTGTTAGATTTTATTTAAACCTTTACTTTTTAAAATTCCAGAGTTGTCCTGGTTATTGAGACTATATATTTGTTATATTCTAATATCTAGTTAGAAAGATTTCCTCTTTAAACATTGATATGAAAAATTGCGTTTGGTTTCTGTTTTTGCGCTCTAATGTGAATCTATATTTATTACTTAGTTTCGCTTTTCTCCATTTCCACTGCATCGCTTTGGCATTTTTTTTTTTTTAAATTAACTTTGTAGCTCAAATTTCTCCTTTTAATTTTTTTTTTTGCCGAACATAAGTTGAAAGGACTTCCACAAATTTGCTTTAAATTTTCGATTTACATAGCATAAACCATATAATTACATGAGACATAGTTCGTGATATCTTTTGACTATGCAATAAGTTATTCCTTGATGAGACGAATATTTAAATGACTTAAATGTGATTAATTACATAAGATCTTTTGCACATACTAACTTTATTTATATTAAGTAACTTGGTATTAACAAATTCATGTGTCTGTATTTGTCCGATTCAATTCTCACATCAATTCAATCTGGCCATTTTGGGAGCAAAAGAACTCGAAAAAGAACTACTACATTGACGATCAAGATGGTATAGACTTGCTCTCTCTATCGTTGCTTTTAAAGAGTTTGCCGCTTCACGATTGGTCATTCTTTTGTGATCACTAACATATAAAATTGGATTCGAATCTTAACAAATTAAACTCCTGAGAAAAGCAGTGTGCCAAACATTGTCTTACAATCAAACATCAAATTCTTCATGTTGACCCATTTGGCCTTTCGTTTGATATATGATATTTATCTATCTTATTCGACGTTTATCAAATTCTCGTGTTGTTTTGCATGCAAGATGAAGCATCGCACTAATCTCTCTTTGTTTGAGTCTCATATTCATATGATCCCTCTCTATAGGAGTTGAATATTCTGACCTTCATGAGTTTGAATTTTGACACTATTTGTGATACAAATACTTCTGTTAAATTAAATTGGGCAATGGTTACTGCTTGAAAAGATTTTCACAGTAAAATCCTATACCAGTCTATAGCAACAACAGGAAAAATAGGTATCTTATGTAGCTTCAAATAGTAGGGTTAAGAATAGTTGCTTGTCACATATATGTAGACATTTTATTTGAACACGGTATATTTTTTGTTCAGAGGCCACGCATGTCAAGATGAAACCCTTGTGTTTGGAGATCTCTCTCGACATGCAATCCTTCTAAAAAATTGGTAAGTGCTTCTAGATGGATTAAACATATGATGAACATCTCCATGGCAAAAAGACTGAAGAATGCTGACTTATACTAGTTTTTACGAGCAATTCATCACAAGAATAAATCCATCAATGACAACACCTGCTGATAAACTTCAATCATTCATTCAAATTACAAAACAAGGCTTCGCATGTACATTAAAACCTAATCCAAAGGAAAAACTAAGATCAAGTCCTATACTGCTAGAATGAAATTACTAGACGACCAAATCGGGCTCATATTGGCATGTATGATCCTATCATTCCTGATCGCAAGATTATGGTCAGTCTCTTCCACTTCGGTCTTGGCCAGTTCAAGAACCCAATTGAGAAATTCAGGCGAACAACACAAGTAGAGCCCTGTGCGCTCGTCCGATTGATCTCGGCACTGATTAAACAACGCTTGCAACATTACAGAATGCAAGCACTTCACCGGGATCTCGCGACGCTCTCCCTCTTCGCCGACGTACGCTACGAAGCATCCTTTTCTGGCTAGCTTCTTGCCAATTCCTAACTTCTCGACGAGCCGACGCAGCTTTCTTCGGAGAACAGCCATCAGAACTCTCCAATGAAGAATGTCCACTCCTTAGTGAACTTGATCTCTAACCGGCGGGAGAGATATTGAGACTGTTGGCGTAAAAATTGTTGAAGGCTTAACGGAGGGACTATTTATAGAGAGATAAACATTGTGGAATTAGAGTAGGATTAGGTTTATTTGTTTCTTAATAGAATTGGGGGAAGAAGCTTAATTTATTTTCAAGGGCCTAAACGTAGAGATGTCCCAAACTGGCCATGTATAGAATCGTTTGCTCAACTATATTAAGTAATTGCAGATTTAGAAACTATAAATAGATGGGCTTTAGTGATTAAAAAAAAAGAAAATTTTGGATACAAAGTAATGGATGCCTGCCCTACAAATACCGGTAGTTTTTTTTAAGTCATTTATCTTATGAGAAAATTCAACCCAAAAGTTTAAACTCATAGATGGAGCTAAACCTCATAGTCAAGTATTACGGGTTATTTTGATAGGTGGAGAGAGATCACACATATATAAAAATTCATATTCCTATAACTATGATATTTTAACACATTTTAGTTCCTTTTTTTTTTTTTAACAAGGGATGAATCCATATTGACCATTGACTCGGATGGTTCGTGTAATTGAGTTTTTAGACTTTTTCTCAGCAGAATATCAAGTCCTCTAAATTCATCTGATCTTCTCAATCTTAATCGTTCAGACAATAACATTTTTCAATCTCTTGATGTTGCAATCTATTGCTAAATTAAAAAAATTAGAGAGAATCATGTAAAATCATCTTAAATTTATGTACGGCCCTCTCCGTTGACCCAAAAACAATATAGAGGAATAAACGTATCTTAAAGTAAAAAAGAATGAGCGCAATTGAAGAAAAAAGGAAAAGCCAAAAAATCTAAAAATCTAAAAATAAAATAAAATCCAGCGATGTATCTTTATTACTAACAATAGAATAGAGGATCCACGTCCTTTTTTCTTTTTCTTTTTTTCGATTTTACAATCGTGAAGTTCAAACTTTTTGTACTTGCCATGACCTATCCCTAAGAGAGAGATTTATGTCAGTGACGGCGGTCAATCTGTTTCTCCTATTGACGAATTGATTTAGACTGCAAAAGTGGGTTAAAGATTAGAAAATTAAGGTTCCACAAAAAGTTTCGGGCATCCAATGCAAAGCCTAAACAACTTTTTAGATTCGTTTGATTATCTAGATTTCTAATGAGAATAGAACTTGTAGACATGAAACCCAAGGATATCATTATATTATATTAACTATTTTGGTTATTATAATAATAAAGTCGGATATATTTACATTATATTATGTATATTTTTTGGTATAAACAACATATTAGTATAAATGAAAAGAATATACAAATGGAGATGATAAAAATCTTTCACGAAACTCTTACCTACTTTAATTTTATTTTATTTTCCTCTCTTTTTTAATTAACTTCTTTTTTATTTCTTTCATCCCATTCCACTAATAAATAGTACTAATATACCTAAAATACTCAAATACCTAAAAGATGTGATAAAAATATATTTACATAATTATACTATATTATAAAAATTAAATTAAATTTGAGTATATAAATAAAAATAAGATTAAAATAACCAAATTGTTATTTTTTATTTTGAATTTATAATATTATAATTCAAATATTATTTATATTGAAATATAATTTTAATTTTGTTAATTAAGAAGCTTGTTATTCTAGAAATAATTTTCCCACTATAGTTGTTAGAAATGCTATCCACATTTATCCTACTTTTCTTATAAAATAATTTTATCCAGTCTTTATCTCTCTTATATCCAGTCTTGAATAAGTACTAAATGCAAAATATGATAAATTATTAAGAATTTTATTATGATTGCCAAATGTTAGTGTTTTTTGGGTGGCATCTTATTTTTAACCTTTCTGTTGCCTCTCTTTGCGACATGGAAAGAATCCTATTTAAAAATATTTTCTTAATATTTTACGTGATTTTGTTTAACTTACTTATAATCAGAGGCAGCACACTTGGTGCGTTTACATGAATGAAAATTGAGTGGTTTTGTTATTTGTTCATGAAAAAGAAAATAGGTGGTTTTGAGAGGAAGGTTAAAGTAAGATTGGTTTTATTGTTTCATTAAAATTACTTTCCGTTAAAAGGAAAAATTACCTAGTCAAATGCATAAAATTACCATAATCAATTGTCTTTGGTAAATCTGAGGTTAAAAATCTAATTTAAGAGTTTGATTATATTGTTTTATTAGATATGTTAGAATATCCAATTTAAGGACTTATTAAGAAATGTCAAGATTAAGGATGGAAGGATGGCAATCCAAAAAATTAAGGCAACGCATGGAAGGATGTCACTATGTATAAAGAGTATATAAATCTCATAAATACACACAAGATCTTTATTTAGATTTATTTTAGAGTTGTCCAAGGTTTTGAAGTTATATCTTTTCCTTTTTTGTCAAATATTTATTATATCTATCAACTAGTAAGAAAGATCACTTCTTTAGATATTGACTTGAAAAGTTGAGATTTGTTTCTCTTTTTGCGCTTTAATATATGTCCAAGAGTATGTTGTATGGGATAAATATAGTAAAAGTTCTACAATTTATCATGAAAGTATAATTGAGTCATGAGACTTTCATACGAGACTTGACTACACTAATTTAAACAAATGTTAGGACTTGATTAAATTGCATAGTTTCAAGAATTGATTAGTCTTTTTTAAAATTTTAGGACTTAATTGTACTTTTGTAATAAGTTGCAAGACTTTATTGTGTTTTTTGAAAATTTTATGATTCAATTACAGTTTCATAATAAGTTTTAGAAAACTTTCAGTACACTTCCCTATTTATTGTTTAGTTTCTCCTTTCTCCATTTCCATTGCATGGTGCATGGTTTTGGCATTTCTTTGTTGTTGTTGTTGTTTTTTTTTTCTAAAGTCTCTAAATTTTTTAGTTGTATAATATACAACACAATTACATGAGACCTATAATCCACGATATTGCTAATGATGTAAATAGTTTTCCTTAATGAGAAAAATATTATTAATTAATTATTATGTTTTTATCTATTCAATTCTATCCTTGCATCACAATTCTATGAAATACCACAATTTTCCATATTAATCTATCTTATTTTTCCTTTTTTGACAAAAAAGAAGAAGAAGAAGAAGAAGGAATTGGACATAGAAGTGGAAGGGGAACTTGACTCCTTCATTGATCATGAAGATTGTAAAGACTTCCTCTCTCTATAATCATTTTAAAGAAATGGCATAGTTTCTCAATTGGTCATTCTTTAATGACATGCTACATAAATGATAGTGATCTGAATCTTAGGAAATTAAACTTTTTTGAGAAAAAACAATGTGCTTGATATTGTATTATAATCAAACATCAATTCTTTATGTTCAATTTGACCATTCGTCTCGTATATAATTTTCATCTATCTTATTCCTTCTTTATCAAATACATGTGTTGTTTCTCATGCGAGATGGGGTATCAAGTTGATACTTGTTGCTTATCCATATGTTAAATGGCAGAAACTTTGGAGTCGAATATTGTAGCATGTCGCCAAAACATTGGGTATAAATTCGAATTTTGACATTATTTGTAATCCCAATAGTGTTTTTGTATTATATAGCATCATGCAATGATCATTGCTTAAAAAGCTTTCACAATAAAGTCACGTGTCGGGTCCTATAATAATAGCAAGTTAAGTGAAAATTGAAATGTCACGTCTACGTTTGGAATAATCAAGATAAAAATAGTAGCGCATCCACATGAAACCCTGTTTGGTAATTTTGCAGCTATCATTTTCCATGGAATCTTGGGTAATTGGGAAAGTACCACATTTTCTTTTCTTTTTATCTTAAAAGATTGAAAATATTTGAGGCCTTATATTTTTGGTTTACGTGAAAAGCATCTAATGTCTAAGGCCCTGTTTGGTAATCGACCAAATAGTAAAAATTTCTATTCTTTTGTTTCGGGGAGTAGTTTTGGAATGAATTGTATTTAATAAAATTTTTGTTCCCGGGAACAAATTTCTATTTTTTTTATTGGTTCTCGGAAGTAGATTTGGAATAGAATCAAGAATAAATAAATAAAAGAAGTTAATTCTTGTTTTCGGAAACAATTCTAGAATCAAGTCAATATATTTCTTTTTTTATTTTCTTTTTTCTTGTTATCCTTCCATTTTCTTCTTCTTTATCTATTGCCACCGCCATGGTTGCTGTCCGCCACCGCTACCACCAATCATCGGTAATCAATTCAGCAAGCTCGTCAGAGGCAAGTCTAGCCACCGGCAAGACTGGGTGAGCCTTGCCAGGGCTAGGCGAGGCTTGGCCTCATTAGATCCTCGCCAACGATTGGGCGAGCTCGGCTTCGCCAAATCTAGTGAGTTCAAGCCTCGTTGGTGACTAGGCAGGTCTCACCCAACCTCGCCGAGGCTCGCCCAGCCCCGCCATGGCTCCGCCGACGAGGGTCGGCCTCGCCGAGGGCCAGAAACGCTCTGGTGAGGTCGCTAGCCCTCGTTTGGCTGGTCATTGGTCATCGGTCATCCCGAGGTCGGCGATTGGCCACTTGAAGAAGAAGAATAGGAGAAAGAAAGAAAAAAAAATTAAAAAAAAGCAATAAATTAAAAGAAAATGATTTTGAGTAGAAATTTTGAGCACAGTATCAGACGTAATTCTATTACAAGAATTAAAATTTTGGACAACTACCAAATAATTTAAAATGCTTAGAAATTATTCCCAAGAACAAAAGTGTTACCAAACACGCTATAAGTGTTTCATCTTTTTATTTCATGCCAATTTCTTCTTCTTTAAAGGGGGGATGACACCACATTTTTTGCATAGAATAGAAGGGTATTCTCGTAATTCCCTCCATTTAATGGAATGATCAAGCAATTTATGAGGTTTAATGCGCATATCCATAAATTTTGTTGACGAAGCTTTCGATCCCATATTAACAGGGTGAGTGTGGTTCTAGGTATAAAAAGGAATCGGAGAAACGGACCAATGGGTGATTCTGGGTTTCGTGATACGCAAAGTAAGTTTTGATTCTAGGTTTTGTCATATGTATGGTAAGTTTCAAATTCCAAAAATTAAAAAATCAGTTCTGATGAAGAAGTTCCAAATTTTACACCTAAAACTAGGAAACTAGAGCAAGTCTTTGTGTTTTTCTTATTACATGTCTTCGACTGATTCTATTGTATTTTATAACATTCAATGATAAGTGTGTTATCTAGGACTATTAGTCTGAGTTTCCATTTTCAATTATATTCATAACCTAAACTTTTATTTTGTCAATATTCCATATATTTCATATATATAGAAATGAGTTATGGTAAGTAAATTGTAACAAATGGTGGTCATTAGAGACATGATTTAGTAAAATCGTTCACTTAAGAATATAGATAGAAGCTAGGTAGATCTTGAAATATATAACATGATACGTTATAGGTTCTTAGATTTATATGGTAGGTTCTAGATTCCAAAAATTAAAAAATCGATTTCAATGCATGAGTTTCAAGTTTAAGGTAGAACTTAAGTAAACGCAAGAACCACTCATTCCTACTTATTAAGTTACTAATTTAGAAATTTTCATATTTTTCAATGCACTAATTGTTCACCTAAATTGGGCAATCAATGTCTTAATAGTTGATATTTATTTATAGTAAGATTTGATTTCCAATAAACATTTATCATCATATACATACAATAGTGATTTCATACCTTTCATTTTTCCAGTTAGGTTTGGGTATTAGATCCTTTTAGCTCGATTGTTGTCCGTGGATGCAAGCAATCGCCACACTCACATGCATAAGATGAAATTCTTTCTATAGTGTTAATCACTGTTTTTCTTATTAGGTCATATTAACAAGTTGCTCTACTAAACAATTGATGCATGAAAACTGCAAAAGTTGCTTAGTTAGTTATTTAGGGCGCGAATGATAACTATTCTGGTCAGAAATTGATTTCTGAAAAAGAAATAAATTTTTCTATTTTTATTTCTAGATAAGTTTCTAAACAAAATAACCCGTTTGATAACGACACATAAATTCTACTCTTAAAATAGAAATTTATTTGATAACGATATAAAATTTCTCCCTTTCAGATGCGGCAACCAGTGGTGGTTGGAGACAACCAACAACTGGTGACAAATGGCGGTGGTGACTGCAGTTAGGGCGGTTGATGGTGGCCGACATTTGTCAGGCGGCAACGATTGGTAGACGGTGGTCGACGACGACAGATGGACAACCGATTCATAGCAAGAACGAACGATGGGAAGAATTTTTGTTTATTATTTTTGTTCCATAAATAGAAAAGTAAAAAAAAATTTACTTTTAATTTCTATTCCAAACCTATTTCTAGAATAAAAATCCATTTCAAAAATAGAAAAATGAAATAATTTTATCAAACAGATTTCTATTCCAGAAACAAGTTTATAATAGAAAAATTATTTTTGAAACCAAAATTTTAGTTTGTCATACACCCTTTAGCAAGTGTCTTCAAAACATATACCAAACAAAATCATTTTTTTTAATTACCCGTCAAAATTGTGGTGCACCTATTCACATATGATACACGATTAGTTACATAAAATAAGCTAAAATAATAAATTAAAACCCCCTCGATTTTGGTTGAATCCCTATTGAATTTGCTCATGGCGAACATCAGGCGGGTATTTTCCTTCAATTTCGTTCGTTGCTGATTTCTGTGAAAAAAAGATTAACAAACGGATTAAAAATGGTTCCCTTCTTTTCCATTTAATAATTATAATAACCACAAATAAAGTAATTTTCTCTTTTTCCGCGTGGAATAATTGAAGAGCCGTAAATGGGGACAGAGAAAAGAAATATTGACGTTTTAGCCACCAAATTAAAATTTTTACCCAATAAGTAAAAATCACATCGACATTTTATTTATAGCCGTATCATTATTACCGACACATTCCTATTTAGAAAAAAAGAACAAAACATCAACAAAAAAAAAAACAAAAAAATTAAGTAAAATAAAATCCTCCCTCCGTAAATAAATAAAGAAATAAAAATAAAAATAAAGGAGAAAAACAAAAAAAAACCACTTTCAGTTCACATTCTGCGTTTCTGCACTTTGCACATCAGTTTTCGATCCAAAAATCCCTGTCGCCCTCGACCGATTCGTGTCGATCGGTTTCTTCCGGTTCTGCGAATCCCAATCTTCGCCGCCCAACCCGCCGCCGCAACGATCGCCGCCGCCACCGCCGCCGCCTTCGCCGCCGCCCTCTCCGGCGAGCGCCTTTGAGGGAACGGTCCTCTCTCGCGGAGGAGGCTGTCCGTTTTGCGAGGGATCTTTTCGCCCCCTTTCCTTCCTTCCTTCTTTTGGCGCTTGCGGTTTCTTTCGCTTCGCCGCCGAAAACGGAGCACCCTCGGCACTCCCATGGGCGATCTCCTGGCCTGGTCTCCTGAAGCCAACGGTGCCGCCCCCCTGGAAGACCGCTCCTCCTCGTCGTTGTCTTCGTCCTCCTCGTCGTCGGGGCAGGCGGCGATTAGCGCCGAGCTCCTGCGGAAGGCCGAGGAGGTGACCGGGGGCATCATCGCCCAGATTCAGCCGAATTCCGTGTCGGAGGAGAGGCGAGCAGACGTGATTCATTACGTGCAGAGGCTCATCAGGAATATCCTCGGATTTGAGGTATGGCTAGGGCGGCGCTCGTGCTCATTAGAAACGCGGCCTTGCGGTGGATGTTTGTGTGTATGCGGTTTCGTTCTGGTTCTTGCATTGGCTCCGTTCGGCGAGTCGAATGCTGTTGTGTAGGATGATCGCTCGCGATGATTCTGCTTTCTTAGAGTTCATGCATTTAAAGTTCTCGAGATGAAATCGGAAAGATGAATTGCGTGCTGAATGTTGCTTATTGAGCTCGTCAAAGTTAAGATCGCTTGTCTTTGGTGTGAAGAACTCTGATTTCTCTTGTCTGAAGAATTTTTCATTTAAGCTCCGGCGGTAGCTATGTTAGTGAGGTGCGATGGATGTTCAGATTGGCCGGAATCTCTCATCTTAGAGTATATTGAATGCCTGCTGTGTTCAATAGAGTAAAGTTAATCGTTTCTTTTGGCGGTTATGCAATAGAGTAAAGTTAATCGTTTCTTTTGGCGGTTATGCGAAATTGGTTTTGTAAATAAGGAATTATACGATGCATACTGAACTTGCAATTTTCAACATCAACTGTAGATTTTATGAGACAGCTTTGCAATCTTTCTGGTTCAAAGGTAGGTGATGAAATGAACAGACGGTAATTGGCCTGCTTTCCCATGGTTCGTGCATCTGCATGTTCTTTTTCTGTAGTAAGACTACCGTTTGGTTTCGATCAGACGATCTTGTGCATGTAAAACACACTTTGCCAAGGTGTAGTGAGCTCAATGATAATTTTTCACATTTGTATGTGCATGACCATCTTCCGTTCTTTCTTTTGGTTTTGTTGAGATAAAACTGGTGCTTCTTATAGGTATTTCCATTTGGTTCGGTTCCTTTAAAGACTTATCTTCCTGATGGAGATATTGATTTGACTGCCTTTGGGGTTCTTAATGCTGAAGATTCGTTAGCTAGTCAAGTCTGTACAGTTCTTCAAGGAGAAGAACAGAATGAAGATGCTGATTTTGTGGTGAAGGACGTCCAATTAATTTGGGCCGAGGTTCTTATATTTAATCCAATCTATCCAAAGGATGCTGCACTTCTAGATTTTTAATGTCTGGATGAGATGATGAAATGTGTTGTTTCTCTATTTAATGCTTGGTGATCTCTCTCATTCACGATTCTTGCATTTGAGAGTGCCACTACTATGAGTCACGACAGGTCTAAAAGGGTAGACTTGGACTTGGAATGAGCTTGACACTGCAATTGATTAGCTAGCTAAGCACCTCACTCCTTGACTCTTTTTGTCGACATAAAGAACACATAGCACCTAGGCAAGTCAAGTCGTGGCTTTCTTATATAATTTTTTCTTTTAAATAAACTAAATATGTAGAATCATTGAATGATGCTAGAGTAAACCAAATGTAGGACTATCAAATGTTATCCTCCATGTGGAAAATTATCAGCAACTTCTTATCATGTTTAGCTTATGAAAGCTAGCATGAGTCATATTTGTCTTACATCTAGAAAGTTACCTATGTGTTTAACCTGAACTGCATGATCATTTCACTTGTGACGATTTAACAAATTAACATCAACAAATGTTGGCCATGTGCCTGAAATCTTCCCAGTTGCTATGAGCTTATGTATGTTCTTGATATTGTTCCTTGCCAGTTTTGAATCCTCCCTCAAGAACATACATAAGCTCAAACCAACTGGGAAGATTTCAGACACATTGCCAACATTTTTTTTTTTTTTTTAACAAATGGTTTTATTTAGAGAAGGCTGTGTTTTCCCTGGAGCGATGAACGTAATTACCTTTTTTTTTTTTGGTATATTTCCAGAGTACATGAAGTGTACCACTTCTTTTTCTTGCTTACATCATCAATGGTTTACTATCAAAAAGAAAGTTTTCTTTTCTATACAAGGGAAAAAGGAGCACGGAAACATGTTATTGTATGTACATCAGCCAAAACATTCTGCCTGGGTTGGAACTTGGAAGCTGTAATTTCCCCGAATGCACCTTGTGTTTTCCCTTGACCGCCCCAGGAATAAGGACACTTAGTTCTCCATTTTCTGCTTCAGTTTAGTGTTTTCTAACTTTTGAGCCCCACCCTTTCTTTTTGAATATTTAAAACCAGACAGAACTGGTAGATGAAATCTTTATTATCCTCCAATGCACTTTCTATTTGCTTCTTGGAATTTCTCACAATTACCTGAATCCTAAACTTTTCACCCACATCATTCAGAGGATGTTCATTTTGCTTTTTATTCCTTCAACTCTATGTAGGTCATCATTTTTCCCTTCTTACTTGATATCTTTGTATCTCTACATTGAGTTTGTTATTGCATTACATTGCATTTTCGTAGTTTGATTTCCTTTTATTTGGGGAAGGTAGGTTAAAGCTTGGTGTCGCCAAAGAACATGTGTGTTTTTGCACCTTTTGGTTTTCTTGCAAGTTTTGTCTGCTTTTAATGAACTGATTAGTATTGTTCAACGATCATTCTTTGACCTGCTTAAGTTGTTGGGGACCAGGGTGACACTACAACTGTCTTTTTTAAAGTATTAATCTACATGATAATTGGGAAATATTGAGTGGTTGTTGTGATTGATGTCAAACAGAAATTGTAGTTGGTGGCTTGTGTTCTGCTTCAATGATTCATCATACCGGTTCACTCTCAATTAGAATTAGGGGGATTTTTTTTCATGTCAGAGGGGGTTATCTCTAGTATCAA
Organism: Eucalyptus leucophloia subsp. euroa; assembly: GCA_017140325.1. Classification (NCBI taxonomy): domain Eukaryota; kingdom Viridiplantae; phylum Streptophyta; class Magnoliopsida; order Myrtales; family Myrtaceae; genus Eucalyptus; species Eucalyptus leucophloia. The sequence continues at coordinate 13,176,695 of CM029468.1, forward strand.
TATCATTTGATCAGTGATGTAAGAATTCCAACATGACAGTGTCTTTCTTAGTTTTTTTTTTTTTTTGTTTTTTAGTAATTCTTTTCCGAGATTACATATTGCTAATAATGATTAAGCTTTTTTCCACTAGTGGGGCCAACTTTCGTGATTATGAACTTTTTCAGCTATATGCCTTTTATTAAATTAACTTGTTCCCCTTCATAAACTATTTTGTAGCTTTCACCAAAAATGTAAAGTGGAAAAACCAAGTCGTATAAATGTGAATACTCATATGTAATTGACCTTATTAAATAGGGTGTTTGAGTTTTCTCATAGCAGTTACAACTATGAAAATGGGTTCTTAAGTTTTACAAAAACTTTTTGGGGTACGCCTAACAATTGCAGCAGCTCTGGTGGACCCAGCTTATAGGAAGCTGCCGCACTAGCTGTGAAATATGAATTGTCAGAGATACGCTACAACACATTACAACGTGATTGCAGTCCGACTCAATTACAGCACAGCTAAGCTATACCAAAAGGACTCCAACGTTATTATCCCAAGTTTGTGGCTTTAGTCTTGTAAAGGTTTTACCTAGGATATTGCTGCTGTCGTTACTCACTGCAGGACATCTAGGTAGAAGGAAAACCATAGGTTGATCAAGGAGTATAAATGTATATTGATTCATTTAGGATAGAGTACTGTTATTGATATGCTGTGTGTGTGATTGGCTGAAATTCCATGCAATGCAAAAATATGCACAAAAGACCATTTCTTGCATTTCAACGAACTAGAATTATGAAATCGAACATGCTTGCTATACTGAAAGTGAAAAATGTATAACCTCTAAAAACACTCGTAAGAGGATTCGACCTGTAGAAATGCCCCCTCAGTATTTTCTTATCTGAATGAGCCTTGAGAAGAGGAACCATATTGGTCGTTATCATCATGTTGCATTCTGTTTGAAGTCACCAAGTTCACTCTTGAGAGTGCAAAATTCATAGTCCAATCTGTCTGGTCCAACTACAATGTAACAATGAGTGAATCATGCTCTCTCTTTCATTCTTGCACCAAAAAATCTACTCATCAGTTCTGTCTTTTGAAGATTATTCAAAATGAGGGTATGTCCCCAGGGTGCTTCCAAAGAGAAAAGAGACACCTTCAAAGGTAGGCTGACTTTTCAAGTAGATTCTCATGGGAAGAATGTGAAAAATTGAGTTAAATTTACATCCGAGTAGAGATGACATTAGAATAGTAGGATTTGACAAAAGAAATTTGAGCCTATTGTCCTCTCCCGGATCTTTTGTCGCTTGGGCCCTCCTTGAGATATTAACTCTTACACCACTTCTCCATTGTTAACCTTCAATTGATCAGCCACATTATCTCCCTGGTTCCTTGCTTATGCAATAACATCTGAAAATGATCTTTCTAGGCCGTGTGGCGGCAGTCACCATACCATCTTTAATTGCACAAGAATGAAATCATACCATTTCCCCTTAATAGAATTTTTGTGGCTGAAGTGATCCCATCCTTGCCTTATCTCCTTCCAAATCCTGAACCCATTTTCTCCTTGACCAACACAATAATTTTCCTTCTATCTTCCAATCGAAAATTTTCAAACAGTACCCCTCTATTTGAACTATTGTTCTCCTTGTTAAACCTCCAATGCTATTTTTCCAAGCAAAGATTTACTGAAAGAGACCAGTGATTTCTCCCCAAACCTTTTTAAGAAACTAGTCGTATTACAATTATCCAAGTAATTAGATGAATTCTCAGCTTATCATTTCTTCCCTCACCAAGACAATAGTTGGAAACAAAGAGAGTAAAATTCGAGAATAGAAAGTGGGCACTTCGATACTGTAAGTCTAGCTCCCTTGGATAAATAAACCATCTTTTTCACACTTAAAACTTTTCTCAAATCTCTGTATTGTGGGGTTCCAAACAGTCTTTGCTTTGTATTGGATCCCAATGGCAATCCTAGGTACAATATAGGTAATTGTTACTTATACTGTTTAACAGTTGCTCTTATTGCTGCATGATGAGCTGAAGTTACAGTGAGTATATATTGCACATAGGAACAAGAATTGGAGGGTGTCATTCACCTCTCTTCATTTTACTTTATTCTTTCTTAAGAAAGAAAATGTCCTACATTTTGAAGTGACCTCTCTCTCTCTCTCTCTCTCTCTCTCTCTCTCTATAAGACACGCGCATGAGTGGCTAATTGTATATGTAGTTAATATTACACTATTTAAGTCTTGCTCATTGTAAATGCTAGTTGTGGTGCTCTTTTAGCATGTACACTATCACAAAGTGACATTTCGGCATTATTCTTATACTACTCTCTTGCATAATATGATTTTTGAAACCAAAAATTGGTCCTTTGATTTTCTCTTTGCGTAGCTTTTTATTAGAAGGTTGAGATATTTGGAATTCAGCCTTTCTTGATCTCACTTTACCATAAATCCACTTTTATCATGTGATTATTGCATTAGTACCTCATTTTATCCTACAGAGCAATGTATTATGCTGCTTTTTGAGGCGATCACCGTAATGCTTGATCTTGTAGACTACTGTTTTTGGTACTAGTTGATGCCATGCATGCATGCTGACGTTATTTTATGTGCTTTTTGCATTTTGGCACTCCATGATGATATCAATGTGTGTCACCGAGTCAAGTTTCTTTAAAGTATTTTGAAGAAAATGATGTTTTCTGGATTAACAATTAATCTTCCGATTGCAGGTCAAGCTTGTAAAATGCATCATACAGAACATTGTGGTAGATATATTGTTTAATCAGCTAGGAGGGCTCTGTACTCTGTGCTTTCTAGAGCAGGTAGCTTGTTTAATGCAGTCTTTTTACTATTTTAAGTGATTCTCAATGTCCTCGTTTTTTCAACTAGTGATTGTTCTTTCTTCCTTTTTCTTTGCGGGGTGGGGGCAACGATGGCTTGATTGGTATTGAAAATCTTGCTTAGTTAGAAGATGTGCCATTTTTTTGTTGATTTCCTACTTTTAAGGATGACCATTGGAGTCTTATAGTGGTTAGTGAAGTTCATTGTAGGTTTTTTTTTTGGTTTTGTAATAGTCTTTTTTATGGTGCTGGGAATTGGATTGCATATTTTTGTGGGCTTTATTTTCACTTCTATAATTTTGTCTCAGTTCATTTCTCTTTCAATTTATGACTTCCAGTTTTCCATATTTATAAAATCTGACTTTATCAAGAAATGATAATATATAGCAGTATATGTGTCAATGTCTATGCATTGCAAGAAATCTCTGTTTCTTTCTGTCTGCATCTATTTGCACATAAACATGACTACGCACGAACATTGTTAAGCATGCATAGGCACATGCGAACACACGTGTATGCACTTATCGCATGTATGCAGTGGCATGCACAGATTTTCGCGTCTTCAACTGGATGGTTTTGCTGACCAATAGCAGTACTCATATAGGTGTGACCAGTATATTGAGGTTATAAACTACTAGCGTTTCCTATGTTGGTGCTATCATATTTTGATAAATGTTAGCGTGATTTACTGCAGTATCTCCTGTTTGTATGCTGTGCCCTGGAGGAACTTGTGTTGTTAACAATCTTTTTCTTTTGTTCTCTTTCATCTTGAATACAATGGAGGAATCAACATTCAACATTCGTGCTGCTTCATATTCTACAGGTAGATCATCTCATTGGCAAGGATCACCTCTTTAAACGCAGCATTATACTGGTTAAGGCTTGGTGCTATTACGAGAGCCATATACTTGGTGCTCATTGTTGGGATATTCTCGCGTGCTTTTGAGATAACTTATTGGTTTTCTTTACAGTTGAGACACTGGAACATAGGGGAGAGCTACTGCTCACTAAGGATTTCCTGAAGGACTGTGTGGAACATTTCTCTGTTCCTTCAAATGGATTTGGAGCAAATGCCCGGACCTTTGTTTCAAAGCATCTTAATATAGTTGATCCGCTGAAAGAGAACAACAACCTTGGTCGCAGTGTAAGCAAAGGTATTGGTCTTATAGGCTAGTGTTACTTCTTGATGTTCTTTTCTTTGAATGTGAATGTTATGTCCGGGCATTATTTTTCTCCTGGTCATTCTCAAGAGATTGTGGCTAAGCTGTTTGAGGGGGATAAACTGTCTAAAGCTGGGAAGAATGGTTGATAACTGGATATATGTTTGAAAATTGTTGATAAGCGGTAGCAAATGACAATTTGCAATTTGCAAATTGGTACTGGTTTGTATTTCTGATTTGATTATATGTAGTTATGGTATAGTCGTTGTTGAAGGTTAGCTCTCATTTTAAGGAAATAAATTGAAGCTCATATAGAGGATGATGGGGAGTCATAACCAGTATATGGAACTTCCCATTAAGTCATGAGGGATCAGCTTGTCAAAATTAGTTGCCAGGTAGATTGTATACTTTTAGGAAATACATAGGGAATATTTATTACAATGCAGAGTTTGGTTTAGCTATGATTTTGGCTGTACTACTTTAAATTTTGGCATCATTGTTGTCTTCTGGAGGTCCCAATCACTCTTGCACATGATGACATGTTTTAATTTCTCTCGAACTATGTAGGGAGCTTTTTCCGAATTAGGAGTGCCTTTTCTTTTGGTGTTCGTAAGCTTGAAAAAGTCCTCTCTGACCCAGAGATAGACATAGCTGATGAACTTAGTGAAATTTTCTCGAATACACTGGATCGGCATGGAAATGGTCAGAGGCCAGATGTTCAGGACTTGATATCTCGGGAAGAAGATTCATCAGGTAGAGTTTTGAATGAAGTACAGCAAGGCTCTGCAAGATATTCAGGAATTGTAGAAGTGGAGAATACCACAAATTCCCCTATGTCAGATGTTCTTTCATCTTCTTCTGGTCAAGCAGATGAGCTTGCTACATCCCAAAGTTCTGTTAAATCAAATGGCTCGCTTAAGGCTTTGTCTTTGAGCAGCTCAGTACACTCTTCCTTGTCGGGTAAAGCACATCATGCTCCTCATCTTTATTTTCGACAATCATCAACAGAGACAGGGGAGACAAGAAATGGGGATGCTGGCCAGGAGCACACTGAACAATCTGGAAATGCCGTGGTGACTTCTGTTGCTCTGCAATCAGATGCTGCAGAACCATGTGTAGTTGCTGATCGCAACGGGGATGAGAATGAGCTCAGTGGAAGTCATGCTGTTCCATCCCCTCCTGGATCAAAAAAGCTCTCTTCAGATTTGAGTCCATCATCCTGGACATCTGATGATACTTCTTCTGGCTATCTTGGTGTTCAAGCCTCATCCCATATTTCTAGAAGCCCTGGACAACTGAATTCTCTATCGGATCTACTTGGAGACTTTGAGAGCAACATGAGGAGTTTGGAGTATGGCCGGTGGTGCTATAATTTCACCTTGAGTGGACAACTTTCTCACGCTTCTCCATCATACTTTCCACCATTCCCAGTAAAAAATTCATGGGAAGTGGTACGAAGGTCAGTGCACCACAGGCATGATGTTTTTTCTCAGATAAGTGCCAATGGTTCTGTCACAGGGCGACCATTATATAACATAAAGTCGCCAATTGTAGCTAATGCTCCCTTTGGCATGGAAGAAATGTCAAAACCGCGTGGAACAGGAACGTACTTCCCAAACACGGTAATGTTTCCTTTGGCCTCCCGATAATTATGATATTGGGTTTTTTGTGTTAGCTAGACTGTATAGAGGGGCCGCCTATGAGCACTACTTGTTCTGATGCATGCAAGCATGACATGATGCCCCTGGGGTTTGCCCATATATATCTAAAGTTTGCACTTTGTATATAGCATCCTTGATGTTGAGGTGCAGTTTCCAGAACTGACACTTTTATTCATGTCATCCCTATGCAGACTGATTGTGGTACAGATGATCAGGATTAGAATTAAAATGTAGGTTTGGACAATTTTAGTGTCGGATAGATGTATTGACTTGGCATCTAATTGCAGCCGCTGGTACTTTGAGTTTGTGAAACAGCTGTCTATTGTCATCTCAGTTTTATGTGATGTATTCTGGCAGAATCACTACAAGGATAGAAACTCGATGGGAAGGGGAAGGAATCATGCACCGGTGAGGTCTCCTCGCGGCAATGGCCGCACTTTGACACCCTCGGAGACTAATTTCTCTGAACGAAGTAATGAGTTTTCACAAACGCATGGGAAGTCTTGGCCCTCTGATTTAAACAATGGTTCTCCTATAAGAAAACCTTATTCTACTAGCAATGGATCTTTGCAACTTTGTGAAGGCTCAGTAGAGTTTGGTTCTTTTGGACATCAACCACCGGCAACACCTCTGCCTCTCTCCCTGGAGAGAAGTAAGCAACCAATCTCTGGGTCAGCACCAGCTTCAAGAACTAGTGCAAGCCATTCGACACCAGGTGCTGTGACTGAATGGCCATCGGTTAATGGATTGAAACAAGATAGGTAACCAATAGCTTAATGCATTTGAGTCGTTCATCAGGTTGTTGATGCACTCTAAAATCTTTTTATTTGCCTCGGTTGTTACATGCAGAATCTCTCTACAGTCTTACCGTTTAAAAGATGAAGATGATTTCCCACCTTTGTCAGAGTCTGCGGGGAAGGGATGATCCATATGTATGGTTCAAACCCAATTCCAATTAATTGGATTGTAAATGGTAAACCGATCAGTCTGAGTTTGAGCTTGAGCTTTTGATCTCATGGATTCCTCAGAACCATCTGATGCTGGCGTTGAGTTTTATATCTACTGTGTGATCTAGAGGCTTTTTGTACCATTTACCAATTTTATTTTATTTTTTTTGGAAGGGCTAGGTTCTATGTTAGCTTCACGTCACGTGCTACGTGTAATTTTATAGGGGGCTTGGGCCGAGGTTTGATTCAGGTATCGTTGTTACATGTTTAGGTAAATGCCGTGTACTTGTTGTTCCTGCCGTCTGATGCAATTATAATGAAAACCGGTTCCTTTGCTGGATGAACCAGGCATATCTTGTGTGTGCTTCACAATAGACATCTGGACGGTTGCTTTTGAGTAGCGAAATTGAAGTGTAAATGGTCCCTTGACATTTGTTCGGGCGAATGGAGTTCGGATGCAAATTGCACCATGCAGGATGTCATATTTATTGCAAAATATGAATCTTGTCCGGTGTATTAACAAAAGGTTCGAAAGCTTTGAATGTGTAGGACACGTGAAAAGGTCCGGTACAAGGTTTGAAGCAATCCTGCGGATTGAAAGGGGTTAGTTTCAGATTGCGTATGGATTGAACTCAACTTCGCTTTCAGAAGATTCGTTCTGATCTAGATCAACATATCACGTGTATTTCATGTGAGATGGAGGGATCGATAGAGTTAGGAGACTTCGCTGGAGATGGAATTGACCACGCAAGGTGAGCCATTTCTCTTTTCACCATCTACGAAAGGCGTGTGACGTCGCTTTCTCCGCTCTCCTTTCCCCTAGGAGAGACTAACTTGTAATTTAACCAACTAAGGAGGGCGCTTCTATAGGACTTGCATCGGAGCTTCTGTTCACATGCGTGAGTTGACCGCCACTTGCCATCTTCATCGCCTCTTTGGGCCCACGGACCCCCTCACTCTCTCTCTCTCTCTCTCTCTCTCTAACCCGTAAGGAAATGTTACACAACAGTTAGCTCCGCTGGTTAGAATTTATTTATTTATTTATTTATTTATTTATTTATTATTATTATTATTATTATTATTATTATTATTATTATTATTATTATTATTATTATTATTATTATTATTTGGCTGAAATATGATATTTCCTTAGTTCAAAATTAAAACTTAATCTCATTTTCTTAAAGAGACATGCACAATTCGTCTGATATAAGGAATACTCAATCGGTGGGGTCCTGGTTGCAAGAGCTACGATTTCTCGTGTCTAGTCTATGGGAACTTGAGCATGGACATCGTAGACTTAGGCCTAAGTGCTGGTGACTTGGGCACAGGAGCTAGGTACCCGTGCATAGCTATTGGGGACTGGAGCACAGGCATTGGGTCTTGGGCTTGACCTCGAAGGACTTGAGCCCAATTGTTGAGGAACTGGACTGAAGAGCTAAGGACTTGGATGCAAGAGCCAAGTGGTCGTCGAGGACTTTGGCACAAGCATTGGGGTCCTCAGCTTGACCTCTATGGACCCTGCCTTGTGTGACAATGACCAAGGAATGAGAGCCAAGTTTTAGGGCACACCATTGAAAATTTGAGCAGGGGCACCAATGTCACAGGCTCAACCTTAGTGACTTGGGGTTAGCTTTGATGAACTTGAGCCAAGCCGTTGGTGACTTGGGTGCAGAAGTCCACTCAACATGGTTGTTGGAGACATAGTCACAAGCACCCAAGTCTCGAGATTAGCCTCTATGGACCTAGGTTGGCCTCAATGGATTCAAGCTTGACCAAGCAAAGCATCGAGGATGGCATGTGGTGGGATCTCTTCCTCTACCCAACCCTGTCCGTCTGACATGCTCACCTATGCTGTTGGGATCCACCTCGTCCAATAGGCCTTAAACATTGACAACATACTACTCTATAGACCTAGTATTTTTAGGAAGGATGACATCACCTCCGTCTACATAAAGCTGCTCGCAAACATGGCAATCGTCTTCGTAAAGATAGTGTTCATCCTCATCACCAAGTTCCTCCTTGGTTAGGTCGGATGGCGGCCATTGCTATTGAGCAGCATTGGCAGGATGATCTTCTCACTCACCTCCATTAGATTGCGCCTCACCATCAGCAACCACAGCCACTCGAAGCTCATGTGACCAATGACCATGTATATTGCCTCTATATTTTCCTACGTGGTCTTCTTCTCCATCAAGATGGGACCGATCACGTTGGTGTAAAGCTTGGAGATCTTCCCGTGATTTTTTCCTGAAAAAGGTATTTACATTTTCAATTGAGATGGGATGATCCTTTAAATCAAAGAATGATCAATAATATCAAAATTTATTGTCTCGTACTTAGACTAATAAATCCAAGAGAAATTGCTATATCCTCTATTCAAAAGGGGACGAAGTGCGAGAGAAGGCAGAAAAGAAGGGGAGAGAGGGGCTATACGGTGAGGGAGATGGAGAGGTGAAGGGTGCATAGTAAATGGAATATATTCAAAACATATATGCCATGGTTCCTTACCTTGACAGGGTACAAATATTTAAATTGGATATTTTTTAGTACTTTTTCAAACCTATTGTTGATAATAAGTAGTATTCAAAATTTTATATCCATTTTTCATGAGATTATGCATGGATCAAATATATCATGACAAATTCTTCAAAAAAAAATTCTATCTTCGACAATGGAATCTGATAAGTGAGATTAGGCTGCGCACATTAAATAGACAGTGAGAATAGTGTTAACAATGTACAAGGCGATCACCCTTGGTGGGGTCGCATTCTTGTTGGCGGCAATTGCGAGTGCTCCTGTACGATGATGTCGGAGACAATGGAGTGAGTGCTGGAGGAGATGGAATAGTTGTTTGGCAAATACACCAACGGTTTGCGGCGAACGAGGTGCAAATGCAAAGGACTGGCGATGCGATTGAGGTAGCAGCGAGAGGCAAACAACGAGACTTCACTTGTAATGCATGTACTATTGAGATTGTGTCTAGGAATCTACAACTCACTCTAGTTCATCTTTTGATTTTATATCCTAGTTACTTAATTAGATGGAGTCAAGATGTAGCTATGTATAGATCTTGATCCTAGGCTTGATATTTTCCGGTTACTCAATATTATTTTGGCTGTCGATATTTTAAGTTGCCCATAGACTTCAATTCCCGCTACCCGCTCTATTCTATACTCTCTATCTATATTAGATAGACCTGTGTTCGAATATATATATATATATATATATATATTTGAATTGAAATATATTTCAAATTAATATTTGGGAAAATCTCAAATAAGGACCTAAAGTGAGCCTATTTTCTCAAATAAGGACCCAAAATAATCGTTGTCCCAAATAAGGATCTGAAGTGGCTAATAAGTCTCAAATAAGGACCTGAACCCCACCAGCCGGTGAGCGTGTAATATTTCCGGTGGCCGGAGTATGGGCAATTTTGTCCACAAAAAATATTGATAGAATTTGACAAACCCTAAAAACAAACCCCCCAAACTCTTCACGTCTTTTGACCTAAAAAACCTCTTCACGTTCTCCTTTCTTCTTCTCTTCATCTTCTCCGTTCTTTGTCCTCTTTTGCTTGGAGCACTGAAATTTTCTGTTAATGGCGAATTGAAACACAAAACGAAATCCCTACCTTCGTTTCTTTACATCTTCTTCTTTTGTTTTCTGTCTTCGTTTCTTTCCAATGAAGAAAAAAAATCTCGAGTAAAGCCACCTTTTTGTTATTGAGACACTCGTGTGTAACACAAGGATCTCGATTCTTCATTATCCTTTCCTAGGTTTGCCATACACTTTGTTTCACACTCCAATTTCGTTCAAATTGGTGCAATCGATCCTTCGTTCGTTCAAAGTGGTTGTAACTTGTCGAAGCAACATGTCGACAAGGCGCGGGCATGTGGTGGAATATCACACGAGATGGCAGCGAGGATGGTGATGGTAGGACGAATTCTTTTGTTTTATGGTGTTCTTTTTGCTTGTTTTGTTGAATTTCTGAGTTTATGTCTCTTTTGTCTGACAAAATGCATATGAGTTGTGTCCACGATGGATTTCTAATTAGATATTACTGCTGTTGGGGTCCTACATGTTGCGATGGTGGTCCCTGTTTTGCGATTTTTTTATCCTCTCTTTTTGTCTTTTTCTGGTTTATATTTTGTCGTTGATGGTTGGAACTCACAGCTTGTCATGGAATTTAAACACCCACATAGATTCTCATAGGGAAAGTAGATAGACATTTAAAAAAAAAAAGCTATAATTACTATGATATGGGTACTCTGATAGAAAGTATTTAGAGGACAAAATTTGGTGGAAACACGTTGAGACAAAATCAATTTGAGTCTATGTGCGCATGAGTTTACAGTCAGAGCATGTGGGCATCTTGTTTCCAATAATTTTTGTGCGCACTACTTATTAGGAATTGGAGGTGTCTTGTTTTCTGCATTTTTTGTGCACTGGATGTAACTTCTAAAGCAGCAATTTGTTAGATTACTTGTTAGAAGTTCCTTCTTCTCAAGTTATTAATATGAAGACTATTTAATCTTTGTGTCAAGATGCATCGTAGATCCTGCTAGTTATCATTCCACAATTACTTAGTAAATTTGCAATTAAGTCTTCTTTATAGGATTGTGTTTTCAGCCTTGTTTGTTGAACGAGAAAGGGAGAATTCAGACAAAAGTTGAGTCGACTAAACTTAGTAGTCGTTTCCATAATTTTCAAGCCGATAACATATGAGCCTAAGAAATGCTTTGAATGGGATCAGTTTTCTTTTCCTTATGGTATATATCTCTAAGTTTGGTCCTCGGGTCACCATGGTTGGCTCGCCTAGGGAGAAATTTATGGCAACATCGAAAACATTTTAACTCCATAATGCACAATATTTTGACAAACAGTATCCAATAAAAGAGTGGTATATAGTCACTAGTGTGCCTAGTTTTCTTTCATTAATCAAAGCATGGTACAATTTTATTGCAATTGTTTACTATTTTTGTTTTGTTTTTTCCTGGTGTATGTTTTGCAAGAAAATATATTGACTTTATTTTTGCTTCATTTTGCACCAGTTGAGGGATGTGAAGAACTAAATTATTCAATATATGATGGTGGGTATGATGGCGTTGCTAGAGAAGATGGGTTCGCCTTTGTTGATCTTGACGAGTTATACATGAGAAATGTAAGTTGTGCTAACAGTGATGGTTCAATGGAGAGGGATATGGAGGTTGGAGACATCAGTCAGTATGTAGATGTGTTAGCTGAGAATTTAGATTTCTTGAATATGAATGGCGAAAATGAGTATACACATCCCGAGTTTAATGCTGAGGTTGATATGGAAAATCCTGTCTTCAAGTTAGGAATGTGCTTTAGCAATGCTGAGGAGTTTAGAAAGGCCGTTAGGAACCATGCCATAAAAAATGGGAGAAAGGTGAGGTTTGTTAAGAATACACCTAATAAATTGAGGGCAGTGTGTTCTGATGGTTGTGATTGGCTTATATATGCTTCCAAAGTGCAAAGGGAGCATACTTTACAAGTCAAAACCTTTAACTCCATACATACATGTAATAGAGCTCTACATGTTCCTCAAATAAGCACTAAATGGTTAGCAAACAAGTACTCGTGATAGGTTGAGAAACAATCCTACATGGCCAGTGCTTCAATGAAAAAAACAATGGAGTCTGAGAATGTTTTAAAGTTGTCGAGGACAATGGTTTATAGAGCTAGGGCAACGGCAATGAGTATGATTACTGGGAATGAGGAAGAGCAATTTCAGATGCTTAGGAGCTATTGTCAAGCACTTCTTGATGCCAACCCGGGATCCACGTGTATAATCAAAACCGAGCAATATCAAGACCAATACAAGTTTAAGGCAGTCTATATTTGTCTGGATGCATTAAGGAGGGGCTTTGTAGAAGGATGTAGGCGCTTTGTGGGTTTTGATGGTTGCCATTTATCATCAGGCTACAAAGGTATACTTCTAGCAGCGGTGGGCATAGATGGCAACAATCAAATGTATCCCTTTGCATGGGCAGTTGTCGGACAAGAAACATATAAGACACGGCATTGGTTTATTAGTTTGATTGCAGAAGACTTGGGGATTACCGACCCTGAAAATTCAAAGTACTGGACTTTCTTATGTGACAAATAGAAGGGATTGGTGCAAGCACTAGCAAATCTAATGCCTGAAGCGGAACATAGATTTTGCTTAAGGCATCTTTATGAAAACTTCAAGCTACATCACGAGGGGTAGAACTTAAAAAGCTCCTTTGGAAGGCTGCCATGGCGACTAGAGTATGTGATTTTGACTTGGCAATGGAAGAGCTGAAGGCAATTAATAAGAAAGCTTATGAATGGTTGTCTCAAAGGCCTCCGGTGCAATGGAGCAAGTCCTACTTCAGGACAAGCTCAAAATGTGATATTTCATTGAATAATTGGTGTGAAAGTTTCAACAAAAGCATCATTGACGCAAGGGACAAACCTATCATCACAATGCTTGAAGCTATAAGAGTGCAGCTCATGGAAAGAATTCATAAGCAAAGAGATGGGATGGCTAAGTACACTTTGGTATGATATGTCCTAATATCCAAAAGATATTAGATCTTCAAAAACAATTTTCAGCATCATGGATTCCTAGCTGGAATGGGGAGGATGAATTTGAATTGAGTGGCCCATATGGTGACAAGAGAGTTGTTAATATTAGACATAGATCTTGTAGTTGTAGAAGATGGGACATCGTGGAATCCCTTGCTTTGTCATCTTTGTGGCAGCTCTTATATACATGAGAGAAGATCCTGAAAAATGGGTTCACACAAGTTTTAGTAAGGAAACGTTCATGCAAACTTATAGCCATGTTGTGCATGTTGTAGATTCTATGGACACATGGCCTGCTAGAGAGCCATTACTCCCACCAGATGTGCCCAAGCAAGTTGGCAGAAAGAAGAAACAAAGAACAAAATCAGTGAATGAAACAACTGATAAAAATTTGAAGACAAGAAAGAAGAAAGTTGTGTAAGAGCCTGAGGGAACAAAGTTGAAGAGACAAAATACTACAATCACTTGTGGGAAATGTGGCGGCATAGGCCATAATAAGTATCATTGCAATAATCCATCAATAGTATCGATGACAGCGGCAACGACAACGGTAGCATCGGCATCTTCAGCCCTTGTAGCATCTTCAGCCCCTTTAGCCCCATTAGAATCACAACCTGAGATAGTTGAATTTCTTGCTTCAACTTTTGGTAACATCTCAAGCTCGTCAACATCTATAGGAAGGACAAAGATGCAAGTATTCATTTACCCTTGACTTTGTCCTAGAAGTGTTCTTATTTGCACCTTACTTCTTTTGACTAATTAATTTATTTTTTGATTCAATTGTAGGTAAAGAGGAGGATGTAAGGATCTCAACTTGAAAGCAGTGGTAGACGAGCAATTTTTTTTTGGAGAAATGCAGGACCAACAACATAATTTCTCTTCTTGTTAGTTGATGTGGATGGGTCTATTTTGGTCTATTAGGGAGCATTTTAAAGTATAAATATGTATAGGTTTACTTCGTTAGGAAGATTTCTTTAAGTGGGACATTTATTTTTTCCATCATATAGGCCGTGTTTCATGGTCTTCAAGGAGGACCACACATCTTGTAGTCTCGTGGTTGATGTATCTAAGTTTTATGTTCCTAATATCTATGATGCTTTTACCCTTTGCTGCATATCTATCTATTTGATAGAATTATGGAATCTATTGATATCATTTGACTTCATTTAGCGCGCTGGAAACACGACTTCCTTGTTGCTTGAACTTTGGCTAAACTGGGTTCCCAAACTCAAATTGAAGTAATACCCCTGGCTATGTTTTTCCAAGTTAGAAATACCATTATGTTCTTAGAGAATAAGTCGAAGCTCATTAGTCCATGGACGCGCTCGCCCACCGAACTTGATCTGTCAATGGCCATTTAGACATCACGTCCAAGCTTTAGACAACATAATTTTGCACCTTTTTCATTTTTTCGTACATCCCTTGCATCATGTATGAAATCAAAGCCTTGCATGATAATCATTTAATTGTAGAATATAGACTATGTCACTAGACTGGGCTGTTTTGGGGAATCTTTTGATATTAATGCTTCATCAACTTATTATATAAGACTCATCACCATAACAGAAATAAACTTCTTTGTCCATTGAAGCCCAAGGAAATGCAGATGTATAACTTGAGTTTCTCAGTTAACATGTTCTCATGGTACAATAAAGAAAGAGAGAATTTCAAATTTCCATATTTACGGTATCCTTTTTAGTTTCACATAGGGAGATCACGATACGAGACTTTCTTGACATCGAAATTTGTATCTGCAGCAGCACTTCTACATCATAATTGATTTTGTACCACACTAATCCATGATTTGTCCCTCTGTTCTTGTACTTCATTGCCATTTTCTCGAACTCGATTGTAGGAAATTGCTTTGCATACTCCTCAACATCGTGGCGAAGTTTAGGACCCAATTGTAGCAATCTTTGATTGAAAGTGAGGGGAAGACTGCATTGTGGCCAAGAAGTCCTTCAACTTTGTTCCTGCTAGACAAATTTTTTTAACATCGAATCAAGAAAGCATGAACAAAAAAGAGGAAGCAGTAGATAAAAAGCATTAAGCATGCTTGAATGCAAGAGGTGATTTGAACCATCTATAATTGGCAAACAAAAAAATGAATTTGGTAGAATCATTCATCTTTAATTATGACCTTGATTTTCACTACCCAACTGACGACAACATCAAAGAACTCAGCTACTTCCACAATTTCCTCTTCGACAACAAAGCAACAAGATGGACAAATTTATAAGTAACCAACATAAAAACCCTGAATCTGAAAGCACAATCTAGTCCACAAGAAGCCTCTACCTGATGGCGGATACATCTCCTGCAACATAGCAATATGAACAGATTCCGTCACATTTTCAACTCTGGAATCATCAATTCCTTACAAAGATTTGAAAGCAAAAAAGAGGGATAAATTGATTCCTATTTTTGATGGGTTAACGGTAGTACAATTAAAGTGCCTACATTACCTACAAGTAAAGGGTAGATAAACTATAAGATTTGCGTAAGTTCTTCAAGGTATATCTAGTAGACTCATAGAAAGGAGAGAATGTGAAATTTTTGCATTACCTTTTCCTTCAAGTTTACTAGAACTGAATGACTTTCAGTCCCCCAGAAACTAGTTCAATAAAAAAAGGAAACAGAGGTAAGAAAGTAATATAGAGTATTTCACAAACATCTCAATCTCGAGCACAATTCGAATCCACCCAAGACAGAGGACATCTCCATCTCAAATACCCACATCTCGAGCATAATTCGAATCCACTTTCACGGACCCAACCATGAGAGAAAGAACATCTCCATCTCGAGTATCCACATCTCGGGCGCAATTCGAATCCACTTCCACGGACTCAACCATGAGACAAAGAATATCTCCATCTCGAGTACCCACATCTTGGGCACAATTCAAATCCACTTCCACAAACCCAACTGAGAGAGAGATAAAGAGAAAAGGAGGGCACGTACCTTTGGAACTCGAGGAGCCGTCTGGCCCGCCGACCGCGCACCAGCCCTTCGGTTCCGTCCATGGCGATGGTCCCGACCATGTTCTCGCCAGTCTTGGGCCACCTCCAACACGAGCCTCGATCGAGTTGTTGAACACCTCCGGGGCCGTCAAGACCAGGGGCAAGCCCTCGTCGAACCGCACGTCAACCACGGCGCTAATCACCTGGCACACCTGCTTGATCGCGCCGGCGCCGGTGAACTCATCGGTGATCCTACCCTTCCCGGCGCCCTTCGCTACGGTGACGGGGGAGGAGGGGGAGATGCGGCGGCGGCGGAGGTGGAGTAGTGGGCAGCGTGGGTGAGGAGGTAGCCGTGGGGGGAGGGGCGGTGGTGGTAGTGGTGGTGGCGCGGGGTGGAGGAGGGGGTGAAGAAGGGGGCAGATTTGGGGTTGGAGGAGGAGATGGGCCGCGACGGCGATCGGCGGAGGGCGGCGGAGTGGAGGAGGGTCGCGCGGAGCCGGCGCGAAGACGGCGACGCCATGAGGAGGGGTGGGGGGTTGAGAGTGAGAAGGGAGGAGTGAGAAGAGTACGAAGGGTTTTGTTTTTTTAGGGGTTGTCAAATTCTATCAATATTTTTTGTGGACAAAATTGCCCATGCTCCGATCATCGGAAATACCACACGCTCACCGGCCGGCGGGTTCAGGTCCCTATTTGAGACTTGTTAGCCACTTCAGATCCTTATTTGGGACAATGACTACTTTGGGTCCTTATTTGAGAAAATGAGCTCACTTTGGGTCCTTATTTGAAATTTTCCCTTAATATTTTGAATTGGATTATTTAATTCTAATAATTCAATTGATCATCAAAAGATTGCAACGTTCGGCTCTTTCGTGCAATGTCATACTAGTTGGAAAATTTATTAGAGAAAAATTAGTAAGTCACTCAAATAAAAATTGACTTTTTGATATAAGAGTTGGTGAATTTAAAAACTTGGGTTTTTCTCTTTTGTCTTTGAATCTGAAGTCGACAAAGAATGGGTACTAAAATCTTGTCCTTGCTCATTTGCAAGTAATTTGCTAGTTTTGAAGCAATGTGTACTTGACATTCCTAAGCACCGTTATGACTTCTCGCATTATGATTTTTGGATCCATATTATTGGCTTGCCTCCTAGATGGATTTTGGAAGAAGTATATATTGATGTTGCTGGAAAAGTGGGAAAAGTGAAGGAAATTCAGTTAGAAAATAGAGGAAATGTGCTATATAAAATAGGGAAAGCAAGAGTTGAACTTGAATTTTCGACTCCTCTAAAAACAGGGGCTCTAGTAAAGATTGGAGAAAAAAAGCTACGGGTGGAGTTTAAATACGAACGCTTCCCTCATTTCTGCTATTCCTATGGAAGGCTAGGGCACTATGCCTCTTATTATGAAGAAATACCTTATGAAAAAACAGAATGGGCAGAAAATAGGGTAGGGAAATATGAGCCTTGGCTCAAAGCGGAGGTATGGGAAAGGAGCCATCACTGGGAAGCTTTTTATGGCAAAGTAATCTCTACTCAAGAGGAAGAGGAATATGTACCTGAAACTCTCATCTAGTCAACGAATCTTGAGAACATGGGTTGGAAAGGACCTGCGACTTTTGCTAGGCCTACTTGAAGCAAAAAAAAAGGGCAAAAAACCCGTCATCAAATGAGCACAAAGAAGAAGATATGAGGGATCCAGTAGTTAAAACAAGGAATGGGAAACAACCACTGTACTTGCTAGATTCTACTGATGTAGGGTTGACTGAAACAGGAGGAACTAACGGGAAAGGGTCAAAGCTTTTAAGAGCAAAAAAACAAATGAAAGTTGAGGGATCGAGTTTGTTGATGATCGATGAGATGGAGTAATTAGAGATGCCTATCCAGATGGTGAAAGAGGAGAATGAATGGGCTTTGGTGGCTAGCCCTAATAAGCCATCGATGACATCATGAGGATTTTGAGCTGGAACTGTCAGGGGGTAGGCAACCCCTTGACGTTCCAAGAGCTTTGGGCCTTAGTGGCTCTTGAAAGGTCTAATGTGGTTTTCTTGATGGAAACCAAAAACAAGGAAATGATGGTGGAAAGGGTAAGAAGGAGACTTAAATACCAAAATTCATTATTGGTGCAGCCAAAAGGAATTGCGAGGGGATTGGCACTCATGTGGAGTGAAGAGTTTCAAGTAAAAGTGAAATGCAGTTCAAATCATTTTATAGATATGGAATGTGAAGATCCCACGAGTGGCTAGCTTATGACGATTACTTTCCTTCATGCTTCAACAAATTTCCAGGAAAGACTCCAGTTATGGCAACAACTTCAATGTTTTCATACATCTAATCGATTGCCGTCGCTATGTATGGGGGACTTTAATGACATTCTATATAAATGAGAGAAGGAAGGCAAAAGGGAGGTAGACTATCACCGCATTGCAGCTTTTCGGGATATGCTCAATGAATGCTCCTTAATGGATATTGATAGTAAATGTTGCATGTATACGTGGACCAACAATAGAGGAGGAGGAGAATTGGTGAAAAAGCGATTAGATAGAACCATATGTACAATAGAATGGAGAGTCACATTTCCAAATGCTGAAGTTCTGGCTTTACTAGCTGTGGGGTCGGATCACAGCCCCATTATGCTCTCATTATATCCTGTTCATGGCAAAAGGAAAAGAGCTTTCAAATTTGAAGCATATTGGCTAGAAGAAAAAGAATGCAGGGATGTTATTATGGACAATTGAGCTAAGGATTATCAAGACCATAGAAGTTTTTCATAGAAAATTCACCAAGTAACGGAGGAATTAGCTGAATGGAGTGAAAAGAAGTTCTCTAATGCATCATATCAAATAAAGGGACTCAAAAAGCGACTAATGGATATCACAAACAACAATACCCGAGACTCTGGCAAGGAAGAAATTCAACAGCTAAAAGAGAACATTGATCAACTATGGCGACAGGAAGAGATGTATTGGGGACTAAGGTCCCGGATAAATTGACTCCAATGGGGAGATAAAAATACTCAGTATTTCCATGCCACAACAATTCAAAGGAGGCAACGAAACAAAATTACAATGCTGAAGGTCGATGACCAGAATTGGAGCGGGGATCCCAAGGTGCTTAAACAACACATTGTGGATAACTATTGGTCTCTTTATGACTCGGTGGGACCAAGGAATTTCCAATCCATATTAAATCAATGCCTAAAAGTAGTTACTATAGAGATGAATGAACATTTGATGCCTGCCATATCTTTGGAGGAAGTGAAAGAAGTTGTTTTCTAGCTAGGCTCCCTAAAGGCTCCAGGACTAGATGGTCTAAATGGACAGTTTTACCAACATTTTTGGGAAGATATAAAAATGGATGTGGTGTTGTTGGTCCAGAAATTTTACGAGTTAGGTAATCTTGATCCCCTCCTCAACAAGACACACATTGCACTTATACCAAAAGTTAAAAACCCAGAAAGTATATGCCAATTTAGACCAATTAGCTTATGTAATTTCAGTTACAAAATCATATCGAAGGTATTGGCAAATAGATTAAAATCTTGATTTCCACATATCATTGCACATGAACAAAGTGCATTTGTTCAAGGCCGACAAATCCAAGACTATCCTCATTGTTCAAGAAGTGTTACATCAAATGAGGATAAAGAAGAGGAAAAATAAATTCCAAGCAATATTGAAACTAGACATACATAAAGCATATGATTGTTGACACCTAATTTTTGCCCAAAAATATTTCATTTCGGCATATAGATTATCTAAGTGTTTAATATCGTGTTTTAAATGAAAGATGTTTTTCCTATAAAAAAAATAATAATTTTAAAAAAAGAAAAAAAAAAGAAATCGAAAAAAAAAAAAAAAAAAAGAGAGCAAGTTGGGGCCAATGATCTAAATGTGGCTAGCCAAGCCTAGGAGGTCAGATTGGAATTTATATGACAAGTTGGGGCCAAAATGTAATTTCCAAAAGTCGAGGACCAATTCGCAAATTTTGCAAAATTTGCGCTCGAGCCCTTAAATCATCATCTTGGTCATCATATAAGTTGAAATTGAGTTTGGGCCAAGTAGAATCAACCAAATTGAGCCAAAAAGACCACATTTGTATTGAATTGAGTATTTTCGGATAAGAAAATGGCCAACTTTGAGAGACTTTTTTTGCAAAATTGGGTGGGTACAATTGCGAAATTTGGTCGAGATCTTAAACTACTATACATGAACTTGCTAATTGATCAAAAACCACAACCAAAGTGATGGATTAAAGCACCCAAACTAGCTGCCAAATCTCAGTCCACGAGTTGGTCTTAATCCGGAGTTGCTGAGTAAGCAATTTGGTGGCCCCACCATATCCTCCTCAGCTGCCCAACCAGCCCGATCTTTGCACGTGATAGAAGACCGTATATAGTAGTGCAAGTGAACGAAAATTGGCTAGGGATAAGCTTCTGACAGCACCGGAAATTCGTAGCAAAGTCCGCACACTCAACAGCTGCAGAACTTAAAAAATTGTCTTAAGTCAGAAGAGTAGGTGAAGTAGCCTTGTTGACAGGCTTGGTAGGTGGACAAAAGGCTGACCAAAAATCTCTTAATTTGGGTGATAAGATCACTGAAGCAAGGTATTTCAAGGGAGGAGAGAGAGGAGACGAGAGGGAGAGGAGAGAGCTCGGAATCGTCCCCCAAAGAGACCTTCAGAAGCAACTCCAGAAAAGCAAAAACCCAGAAAATCCAGACCGACCTTGAGAGAGAAAAGTGAGATTTTTACAACCATTCGGCCAAAACTAGCCAAAACCTTCAACTAGAGAGTGAAACTTCACTCAAAGATCTTTCCATCCATAGGTTGCACGCCCAAAATGGAGATCGGGAAGGCCTCCTAAAGCCCCCGAAACAGTGCCCTCCTGGCGGGCCAAAGAAAGGCTGAAAATTTTTCTAAGTGTTGAGCCCGATTGGTCACGAGTGAGAGAAAGCAAGTATTTTTGAGAAATTTGAGAGACAAATGAGGAAAATCTTGACTTTTAACCCAAACTAGAATACATATAGTTTGGTTTGGTGTCAAGTTTTCCAACAAAATACGTCTTGAAGTCTAATGTTAGAGGTCAACGAAAACCTTCGTTGTCAATTCTCTTTTTTTGCATATCTTATTTCCAGTTGAAGAAGCCAACTTCCACAGGCTCCCGAGGATAATTTGTCGGTTTCATCGGCCAAGAACCACTTGAAAAGGAAACTAGGAAGCAAGGTAAGCATCCTAGATGTATTTATTTTCGAGTTTGAGCATATTTTGATCATGAAAATTAAGAGGAAAATCAGTTCGGAAAACTTATTTCTGAGAATGAAATTTTTGTAAGTGTTTGAAATCTCTTAAAGAGTTTTGCATGTGTGCTTCTTGGAGAGGTCGTTTTGATATTGTTCGGTAGGTCATTCTCTATGATATTTCTTGTATTTGAAAGCTCATGTTACCTACTTTCACTTGGACTAAGTAATGTTTTCCTTAGATCTTGCATGTGATAAGTGACGGGGCTTAAATATGGGCATGCAACCTATTTGTTTGATTTGGGTTGAAACCCAGATTTGTAAAATCAGTTCAGACTTGCATATTTGAGACCGATTTCAACCTAGTTCTTGTGTGTTTTAAGTTATTATTTCTATCTGATCTTGCTCCTTGCATGTGGTAATATGATCTTGATACTTTAGTTCCACATAAGATTGCTCATGCATTGAGATTGAAGGCCGCAAACATGGCCCGAAGAAGCTGATTTGGGATGATTTGATGCACGCCAAGTGTTCGACGAAATGCGCAAACCAAGTTTCGATCTTGAAACGGTCGATTTGAGCTTGATTATTGTGATATTCATGTGTTGTGTTACTCCATGTTAGCATAGATCGGTTTAAGGAATTATTATTAATTTTAAAAAAAAATTAAAAAAAAGAGAAAAATATGAAAATTTCAAAAATATCAAAAAATGTTAGATAGCATCAAATTAGGATAGAAATGACATATATGAAATTTTCCTAATTTTAAAAGGTCATTTTCCTAATTTAATGCTATTTTGGTATTTTATAACCATTTTTATAAATAATCCATTTTGCGTAGATTAAAACTATTTAAAGTAATTTCATGCATATAGAGTAGTTTCATGCATATTTGAATTCTCATTTTGCTCATGGGGGTCCTGTCTCGGGGCGTGATAATAAGGCCATGTAATATTATTTGCCCGACTTGTATCGGGTTTACCTTTTCCGCGTTTATTTTCAAGTCATTTCAAATTCTTGGATGTTTACTTACGCACCGCTTTTCATTATTTTGAGTGTAAATTTCCCTTCTAAATTATGTTAGGATTAGTTTAGACATTAAAAAAAAAAAACTACAAAAACATTTGCATGGACACTTAGTGGTTTCATAAAGATTATAATTGGTAATCAAGATTGAATGGCCATTTAGATAAACAACCTTCCAAGTTAGTGGTACCGCAAGGGCGCTAATAGAAACATTGGCGTAAACAAGTCCCCGTTCCTAGAAATCTCTGGTTGCGTAGGAATCGAGACACCACTCCCGTGTCTCGATTGGTTTCTAGCCGACCCCAATAGGCTAGTGGCGACTCCTAGAAATATTTAGGTTGTTAAAAATTAAAATATGAAATCCAACGTCGCGCGAGATATGGGCTTGGGAGAGCCCGCGCCTAATCTAGGACATTGGTCTGCCTTTTTAGGCAAATACCCCTAAACCTTCTTCTTTTTCCCCGGACGAAAAAAAAAAAAAGAGGTCGTGACAATGATAGAGTGGAATGAGACTTTCTTTGAATGAGCATGTTATATATGGGATTTTGTGACCAGTGGGTTCATTTAATCATGCAATGCGTGTCAACGGTTTCTTTTAATGTAAAAGTCAATGGAGAGCCAACAGAATACTTCTCATCTACACAAGGGATTAGACAAGGAGATCCATTATCCCCCTATCTTTTTATATTGATAGCCAATGTACTTTCTTGGATGATGCATAAAGCCATAGAGGATGGAAGTATCAAAGGGATCAAACTGAACAGGTATTGTCCTACCCTTTCCCACTTGCTGTTTGCTTATAATGCTATTTTTTTCATGGATGGGACTATTAGAGAATGTCAAAGTTTGGCGACTGTTCTAAATCAATACTGCTATGCGACAGGTCAAGCGATAAACCTGAACAAATCAGGTATCTTCTTCAGTAATGGCTGTCCACCGATTTTGAAGGGGAATATGGCCCAAGAAATGTGAGTACCAAGCATTGACAAGACAGGAAAATACCTTGGAATACCATCCAAATGGGGTCAAACAAAGAAAGAGATGTTTTCGTGGACTCTGGCAAGAGTAAACATGAAGCTTGAGAGATGGAAAGAAAAATTCTTGTCTAAAGCTGAGAAAGAAATCTTGATTAAAACTATTGTGCAAGCATTGCCGCAATATGCAATGTCAATTTTCAATATACCTATCTCAATTTGTAGAGCTATTGAACAAAGAATTGCAGCGTCCTTGGTGGAAGCAAAATGAAGCCAAAAAAGGCATGCAATGGAAGAAATGAGAGGTTCTAAAGTCTAGGAAAGACAAGGGAGGGTTAGGTTTCAAAAATTTAATTACCTTCGACAAAGCATTATTGGGAAAGCAGGTGTGGCGATTACCTCAATCACTTTCAGCTTTATGGAGTTAGATTTTGAGAGGCGTAAACTTCCCTAATGGAAACTTATGGAAAGCAAAAGGAGGTCAAAGACCATCTTGGGGATGGTAGAGCATCCTAATGGGACGGGAAGCCACGAACCACAAATACGATGGGTTGTGGGGGATGGGAAATCCATTAACATTCGTCAAGATCACTGGTTACACAGGACGTGCTAGGAGGCCCCAAAAACAAGGACGATCCCCAAATGGTGGTTGAATTAATTGACGAGGAAAGAAAGGAGTGGAAAGAACCGGTGTTGCACCATCTTTTCAAAACGAGAATTGTAAATGAAATCCTTTTATACCTATTGTTGTGCAGCCAAAGGCATAACAATTGATTTGGACAGGAAACAAGAATGTGAATTACACAATCAAAAGCGGTTATAACAACGTGTATGCCAAATCCATACAACAAGACAGTAATAGGGCATCGATGTCATACCAGCCACCTTGAGTCCTATGGATAAAAATGTGGCACCTACCAACCCCCCCCCCCCCAAAAAAAAAAAATTCTATGGAGCCTATGTCAAGATGCTATACCAACAAAAGAAAAGCTCTATCAAAGAAGCATCTTACTTGACTTGCTATGTCCTCTCTATTCCAAATACCCTGAGACAATCGAGCATTTATTCTTCTTCTGTAAAAAAGTCAAGAGCGTATGGTCAATCTACGCTTAAACCTCAGCACCAGTACATAAAAGGCCACTAGAATGGTTAAATGGGTGGCGGAATTTTTTGAAGCAAAGTTGGGCTCACCGGATGCAGGGCTAGTGGCTGAGGTGCTATGGCAGATTTGGAAAAACAAGAACAACCAAGTCTTCCATGACAAGAAGCCATAACCAGAGGCCATAATCGAGACTGCCCTAGCACAAAATGAAAGCTTTAATCAATGGAATCCGAGCAAGAGAAGAGAAAAGTTAGCAACGGCGAACCCGCTTGCAAGCTGGATAGCGTCGAAAGGCCGACCTCTTAAGCTAAATGTTGACTGTTCGTGGGTAGAAGGAGTATCACCCAACTTGATTGCTATTATCCTATGAAATTCCAACGGGGTAATTGTTGATGGCTTCATCAAAGAAATCCATTCCTCTTCATCCTTGCAGGCGAAAACCCTACCTCTGCTCCATGGATTGCTTCTGCTGAAATAGAGGGAAGTAACTCACATGGGGAAAGAACACGAACAAAAAGAGAGTTTAGTTTGTGAAAGTGACTGCCACATGTTAGTGGAATCTATTATGGGCCGGGCAGAGGAGTCATGGGCTATGAAGGGCTTAATCCAAGAGTGTAAACAGGTTTTGGCCCAACTAACTATGTAAATGTAGTCCATTGCTTGAGAGGAGCAAATCAAGCCACAGATTGGGTTGCAAAAGCTTTCCGCCTTAAAACCCTACCCTCAACATGGAAGCTCGAACCCCCGCAACCCCTTTGGAATATTTTGTGCTCCAATTTCAACTTGTCCTTTCCATGTAATTCTTGTTTTAATGAATGGATGAAAGCATTACTTTCAACCAAAAAAAAAAAAAAAAACACAAGTGTGAGTCAACAAGTTATCACAATAATTGGTAATTTATAAACGTGTTGGTAATTGACAAATTAATTGGAGAATAGTTGATAAGTCATTATAATGTGATATAAGAGTTGGTAAACTTAAAAAGTTCGAAAGTCAGATAAAAAAAGTTTTTTATTTTTTTTTGTCGGTCATACTCTACTATTATTCAAATATTCATTCTTAGATTTTTGCCCTATCTCTTTGTAGGGTATATGAGTCGAAATGCACAACTAAAACTAAATCATCTCATTCCCAATCTCTTGATAAGATGGAGATTCGAACCTCCCAGTTCTTATTCCCAATCACTAGGACAAACCTTGTAGTTAAATAAAAGTTAAGTTATTAGGAAAACTAGTAATTTACGAATAACTACTCAAACCTTATTAAGTAGTTCAAATAAAAGTGGGTGGCTTTAAATCCATTGGTAATTTAATTGAAGAAAATTTAATAAGTTACTCAAATTATGATTGGTTATTTGATATAAGATCTCACAAAACGGATTTTGATAAGTTATGAGAACAAAAATTCATACGTAACTAAAAGTTGATACTATAAATGCCAGCAACTATTTCAAAGAAATGCAAGAAACCTGATATTTATTGGTAACTTTTTTTTTGGTAAGAAACGAAATAATTTCATTTACTAAGCAAAGATGAGAGGCTCGGTAAATGGGCATCATTACATAACAGGTCCAACAAAGTTTGAGGAAGATATAAGACCCAATTCAGAGGTAAGTAATTTTTCTTGTGGGCTTTGGCTACCCAATCTACTACAAGGTTGGCTTCTCTAAAGCAATGGACTATATGAACATTTAGGAAGGCCCGCATTTTATCCTTGCACTTACTGACAAGAGATTGAGTTTCCCAACTCAACATTTTTGAATTGTTCATAGCTTTTACCAGTTGTAAGTTATCAGACTCGATAATAATCTCTTCATGTCTTTTAGAAAAGAAGTTGATGGCCTCCCATAAAGCTAGGGTTTCAACCATCAAGGAGGAAGAAGCTCTTACCGATTTAGTCATTCCTCCCACCATCCTTCCACCCGAGTCTCTGCAGATGCAAGCTATAGAATTTCCCAGCGAACTAGGTGCGTATGTTCCATCTATATTTAATCTTATATGCTCCTTCCGGCGGTGGAATCCATATTTGAGGTGTTTCGGCTTCTTGAAGTTCAAATCTGCCATTTTTAGAGATCCCCGAGCTTCAAGATCTTCCATTTTCATGGACTCCTAGCGATCGGCACTCCGAAGGTTTAATGCTTTGTACCGAGCTTGCAAGTCTCCCCTTCCATCTCTGCTTCGCAACCTAGCATCAGCTTCAGCTCCCGGCGGTCTATTGCTCGGCATCAATTCTCCACTCGGCCCAAGGCATAGCTCGCCTCTCGACCCACCTATTCCACTACCCAATCCTCCATCTGCTCTAGCCGGTCTATGGGCCGGTGCTTTGTGCCAAGGTCGCAGGTCTTTGCTTTCCATTTGGCATATGAACCCGGCATTTACTGCATCTCTCTGCTCGTTAGTGATTATTCTCAATTCATTACTCGACCCAAGGTGCAGATCTCTTCTCAAATCTCCTTCTCTACTTCCCAATCCAACATCTTCTCTAGGTCTCGGTGCTCTAAAATTGGGTTGCAACTCTCTTATCTCAGATCCGCCTACTTCACACCTAGATCCACCTTTTGCTGAATGGCCCGATTCTCCACTCCGAATTTGCAGCTCTCCTCTTTCTAATATGCTGCCTAATCTGGCGCTTATCTAGTCTCCTGGCATTTGGTTACCAAATCGTAGCTCATCACCCGATTTGCTATTCCCCTGTTGTAGCTTTGCATTTAGCGCTATGTTCCCTATTCGGGCTTCTCTTCTTTCGGATTTAGTAGTTGCTCTGTCTAGTACCTTGTTTTTCCTTGGATTCTAGCGGCTATAGCTTTTAAGTGCCCCTTGAGCTGAATCTATGATTGCCAAAGCCATTAGTTTTCTACCTCGAAAAATGGCCTAGTTTTGGGCCTTCCAAACATTCCATAACGTTGTAGCCACCAAGTTTAGATTTAAAGGGTGAGTTACCTTTTCTTTCAGATTGTAGAACCATTCTTCGATCCTTGTCAAGCCTTGACTAGATATTTTAATATTCAACACAAGGTTATCCCATATTTGTCTTGTCCAAGAACATAGCAGGAAGAGATGCTTAGCCATTTCCCTTTCATGATTGCATAATGGATATATGGGGTTAGCTAATATTTTTCTTCTAAACATGTTATCCTTCGTTGGGAGAGCGTTTTGGCATAAATTCCACATGAAAATTCTTATCTTAGGTGGAGTATGCAAAGTTCAAATATTCTTCCAGAGTGTGGGGGAAGGTTGAAACAATGTTGTAGCTTGGTTCACATGACATTGCTCCATATTCTTCTTGATGCAGTGATACCCACTTTTTACTATATATTTGCCTGCTTGATTGCCGGTCCATACAAGCTGATCTTGTTCTTTGAGGATTAATTGGGATAGTTAGAATCTCTTCAGCTAAATATTCATCAAAGTGTGCCACTATGGTCATTTCATCCTATCTACCTTCCTTTTTATCAATAAGTTCCGATACTAAAGAGGGTTCATTAACATTTATAGGACCCTCAATAATACCTCTTTGCAACCATTTATCCTCCCTGATTTTGATCTTAGATCCATTTCCTACTTTCCACATGACTTGGGGTGCTATTGAATTTCTTCCAAAGACCAAGCTTTGCCAACCCTATAAAGGTCGAAGGCCCATTACTGCATGCCAAAAGTCTGTGTGAGGATAGTATAGTCCCTTAAACAAGCTGCTCCAAACATAGGATGAATTTTGTCCTAATTGCCAAACCTGTTTCCCTAACATTGCTTTATTGAAAGAAAGAAGATCTCTGAAACCCATTCCACCTTTATCTTTTCTAGTCTTCAAGATATCTTAGCTCTTCCAATGAATGCCTGCTTTCTTCTCATTAGTTTTCCACCAAAATGAAGCAATTTTCTGTTCAATAGCCTTGCAAATAGAAACCGAGATTTTGAAAACTAACATTGCATATTGTGGTAATACTTGAACCACTGTTTTCAATAAAATTTCTTTTCCAGCTTTAGATGGAAGCTTTTCCTTACAACTTTCCAATTTTGAGCTAATCTTCCCGAGAACCCATGCAAACATTTATTTTTTCGATCCTCCCCAATCTGAAGGAATACCCAAATATTTGCCAGTTTTTTCAATAATAGGAACCCGCAATTCCCTTGCCATATTCTCTTTCAAAGATTGAGGGCATCCCTTACTAAAGAAAATTCCTGATTTGTTTAAGTTAATCTCCTATCCAGCAGCTAGACAATATTGATTCAGAATCATGGATAGATTTTGACATTCAAGAATGGTGCCTTTCATAAAAAAGATCAAAAATCATCCGCAAATAGTAAGTGAGAAAAAGTAGGACATCTTCTATTTAGCCTAATTCCTATGATATTACCATTTTCCACAACTTGCTTCATCAATGAGGATAAAACATTTGCCACTATAATAAAGAGATAAAGAGATAAGGGATCCCCTTGTCTGAGTCTTTTAGAAGGTTGAAAGTACTAAAGAGGTTTTCCATTGAAATTGACACTAAATGTGACCGTAGTAACACATTGCATTACCCATTTCACCTATTTCTCATCAAAACTAGTTTTAGTAGGCATGCCTCCAAGAAATCTCATTTCACTCGATCATAGGCCTTCTTCATGTCTAATTTAAGAAGTGTTTGGAATTTCTTTTTTCTACTTCTGATTCTTATCTAATGCAGCACCTCCTGAACAATAACTATGTTATCCTGAATTTGCCTCCCTCCTACAAAAGCGCTTTGTTAAGGTGTTATAATAGCTAGTAATAAAGGTTTGAGTCTATTCACCAGCACTTTTGAAATAATCTTGTAGCCAAAGTTGCATAAACTAATTGGTTGATACTGATCTAACATCTCCGGATTCGGAACCTTCGGGATTTATTGGTAACTTAATTAGCGTAAAGTTGAGGAGCTTCCCGTCATCAATTTCATATAAGATTTCATTTTAATTATTTACAAACAGATTCTATTAAATTCATGTGTTATGCAGTAAACTAATAATGTTATAATAAGAAAAACAATTTTCCGGCAGCGTGTTTTTATAATTAATATTTGAAACTCATCAGTTTATACAATTTCAACTTTTATTTTTTGGGTAGTAGACAATAAAAATTTTGCTATTACATTGAGTTCCACAAAATTCCTTTTGTTCGTTTTCCCCCCTTGCAGCGTCGGCTCTCTCTCTCTCTCTCTCTCTCTCTCTCTCCGCGGCGGCCATGGCAGTTCACCGGCGGCTTCCTCCGCCGGCCGGCCGCCTCCACCGCAGCGGCAGCCACTGAAGACAAGCCGCCGCCTCCTCCTCCTCCTCCTCCTCCTCCGTAAGTCCTTTTCTTCAGACGATTCTACGGTGGTGCCATGTGTTCTGCTTTACCCTTTTATCGATCGTCCCTTAGTTCCACGTTTCACTTGCATCCAGTGACTTCTAGATGTCGTTCATACGTATTTCCACTAGAAAGTCGATAAATTTGCGTAACATTGGTTGTGGGTGTTTGAGTTTTGATGACGAATTTGCGAGTGCAGTGACTTCTGGGTGCTAGAAATGTAAGATTTTTTGTTCCCCTGCGTTTTCAAGTTATCGTCCTCTGTTGGGCCTGCACGTTATTTCTTAACTTCAGCATTAAGGATTTCTTGGGTTTGCAATAGAGTGAGTTTATTGGTGTGCTTTGAATGAGTAATTGGTGTCTGTTCTCTTTCATTTTGGTTGAAATGCTAGAGGTGAACTGGTGCTTGTTGATATGTTGTGGAATTCTCCTAATTCTGATGTTGTTGCTGGAGGAATCCGCCTTGCTTTTTTTGCCAATGGTATTCGTCAGAATCTGCTGCTTTATGGATACAGATTTGCTGCATCCCCTGATTCTCAGATGCTTGGATGGTCCTTAGAGATCCTATCCTTTTCTATGTAGCGCAGCATTGGGTTCGTCCTCACTGGGGTAAAGCCTATCAAGCCACGCAAATTTAAGTATCTGGTTATTCAAGTATGGTAGTGCACAAATCATGGGCAGTGCACCAAATCTTTATGGATTGCAAGAAACTTCCTTTCTCTTACCATTGTGGTTTCTTCTTTTCTTCTGCAACATCCTCATCTTCTTTCCCATGGATATCTCCCCTTCGAGTTCCAGGATGTACCTCCTCATCCGAGCCATGCCCTCCCCCCGCTTCTTCCAGCATCCTCGTGGAAACACAAAGGAAACCCAGATCGATATCTCACCAAGATGCCATAGACTTGATGGACCGAGAAAGAGATCCGCAACGGGCGCTGGACATATTCAACAGGGTGGCAGAGCAAAAGGGTTTCAACCACAACAACGCCACTTTTGCAACCATACTTCAAAAACTCGCCCGTTCGAACAAGTTCCAGGCTGTCGATGCTGTTCTTCAACAGATGACCTACGAGACCTGCAAATTCCATGAGGGTATCTTCCTCAATCTCATGAAGCATTTCTCAAGATCGCACATGCATGAAAAGGTGCTCGACATGTTCCATTTGATTTATCCAATCGTACGTGAGAAGCCCTCTTTGAAAGCCATTAGTACTTGTCTTAATTGTCTGGTGGAGTCAAATCAGATTGGCCTTGCCAAGAAGCTTCTCTTGCATTCAATGAAAGTTCTAAACTTGAGGCCCAATACGTGCATCTTTAATATCCTTGTTAAGCATCATTGCAAGAATGGAGACATCGAATCTGCTTTTGAAGTTGTGAGAGAGATGAAAATGTCCAAGTGTTCTTACCCAAATTTGATTACTTACTCCACCCTGATGGACTGTCTATGCAAAAGTGGGAGTGTCAAAGATGCTCTCCAACTGTTTGAGGAAATGATAGCAAAGGACCAGATTGTTCCTGATGCCTTGACTTATAATGTTTTGATAAACGGGTTTTGTAAAAGTGGAAAAGTTGATGGGGCAAGAAAGATAATGGACTTTATGAGAAATAATGGGTGCAATCCCAATGTTTACAATTTTTCAACCTTAATGAATGGGATGTGTAAGGAAGGGAGGTTGCAGGAGGCCAAAGGTGTTATTGCAGAAATGAAGGACCTAGGTATGAAACTCGATGCGGTTGGTTACACTACTCTGATTAATAGCTTCTGCAGATCAGGAAGAACTGATGAGGCCTTGGAGTTGATCAAAGAGATGAAAAGCATTGGATGCAAAGCTGATGTTGTAACTTTTAATGTGCTACTTGGAGGGTTGTGCAGAGAAGGTAGGTTTCCAGAGGCACTGCAGATGCTTGAAAGATTGCCTTTTGAAGGTGTTCATCTTAACAAAGGAAGCTATAGAATTGTGTTAAATAGCTTGTGTCAGAAAGATGAAATTGAGAAGGCAACGGAGTTGTTGCTCCTGATGTTCGTTAGAGGGTTTCTTCCACATTATGAAACATCAAATGAATTGCTCAGCTCCCTTTGTAAGAAGGGAATGACTTTTGATGCCGTCAGGGCATTATTTGGATTGGTTGAGATGGGGTTTACACCAAAGCCTGATCTTTGGTCCCTTTTAGTTGAGGTGATTTGTAGGGAAAGGAAGCTACTGGTCACATTTGAGTTGCTGGATAAGTTGACTGGACAGAAAGGTAAGATGCTCCCTCCAACGGCTGAAATTGATCAATGAGATCTTGTCGAGAATAGGGAATGCTTTCTCGACCATATAATGATCATGAGCATTTACTCTTCTTGGACAAAAAGAGGATGCGCTGCTTGTTTATCCATTTAGAAGTCCACAAATTCTACAATTTTTAAATGCCTCAGTTGAGTCTCTTTTTGGAGCAGTATGTGATGTTATTCCCAAGTGCTGTTATTCCTAAGTGGGTAAAGAATGTCATGCACACCTCAAGTTTGTTCCCTGTGCTAATAGACTGAAACAGCAAGACAAGGGATGCATGCCAGGAGCACTGTAGACAATCGAAAAATTGTGTGGTGATTTCTTTGGCTCTGCAAGCAGATGGCACAGAACAATGCATTTCTACTGATTGCCACGCACTGGGGATCACCCCACTAGTTTCTGTCTCCTGCTGGATTGTAAAACCATCCTTTTCTTTGAGCCTGTTGGCCTTGGAAGATACTTATCCTGATCTCTTACTTCTAAAAGCCATGATCGAGTCAACTCTATCAAATCAAGTGGATGACTGTTAGAGCCATGGAAAAAGTTTGCGGTAGGTTTGGTTGTGCTATGAAAATGCCCACTTTTCACTGCTGTCCCTTCCGGATTTCCTTACTGGTAGTCCGAAGTTTGGTGCACTACAGGCAGAAGTTTTCTTTACAGATAAATGCCAATGTAACTGTCCCAGCGTGACCAGCCCATCCGATCAGGTTGCCAATCTTCTGCATGTAGAAATTGGAGAAAGCGCAAGGAATAGGTAGACAGTTACCCAAGATTGTAATCTCAGCTTGTCATATTTCCACCCTATTTTTTCCACCCAACACTCCAGAACATGGCATTAAGTAGTTGCTATGTTGATTTTTCTGTTGTTTGTGTTGCCTAGACTTTGACACAGAAGCCAGCTACTGCGTGTCCTGGTTTCTGATGCATGTTTGTCTTTAGACATTGGATCCAAGGCTGAACATGAAATCCTTGGCGAGTGCTTATCTTCACAAAGCAACACAAGACAGTACATAATGCTTTTGCATAGTATTCTAGGACAATCCATCATTGCACTTCAACAGGATCTTTGGATTGTCCTTCAGCCAAAGTTTCATTCTGTTGGCCGTGGCTCGATTTCGTATTTGGGCCCAGTATATGAGTGGAAGCAATACGATATGATGGAGAGTCCAGGTCCCCAGCAGCTTTGATGGACTTGACATCGCATTGCAGGGTCAGGTTCTTTTGAATTCGTGCAGCAGCCTTCGAAAACTCCCTTCTGCAGTCTCCATACTTTCGCCCTATATATTTTTTTAATGCAAGTTACTCTATTTTTGGTTTGTCTAGTCAAGTGCGTTTGTTTTCACAAATGTTTTAATCAAAGTCCTTCCATCACCAAATCCCACTAGGCGTCACAGTGTGATGTGGATAAGATTTTTCCAATGTGGATGTTCACGTTGATACAGTCGATGATAAAGACAAAAATGACAAATAAACTTCTTTTTTTTTGTGTTTCGGTTGCATCCCAGACGTAGTTGTTAAATGGAGATAGGTATAGTGAATTCAAATGTTGGTTTAATGAATTGTGGATGGAGAATCGAATCATAAGTTTTAATAAAATATTTAGAATTAGTATTTTGATTGAGGCATTTATAAATTTTGTAAATAATATTCTGAAATATGAAAATTTGGGTAAGATTTAGGATCTATGGGAAAAAAAAATCTTAATTTTGAGTAGATGTGATGTTTCCCATTCATGAGAATATAAATTTTCCACCGTTTTAATATATCATTCCATATATTATTGGAATGTAACCTGCCCAATTTACTTTCAATCACTTTGTAACCATCAAAGTGTAACTCGACAATATTACATCATTTGATAGATGGACATTACATTTGAATCACTGGAATTGTAAATTTGCTAGTGAATTGATAAATTCGCTTGCAATTTAGGATATTAGTAGTTCGCCTAATTAATACATATTGATAAGACTTTGAATCCATTCATACGATATGAATCGAGAAATGACCGATTTTAATAACTATAATCCTAGACTTCAATTTTCATTTTTTTAGAAGCACGATCGCCAATCGTTAAAAGAACCATTAGGGAAAAATGTACACTTTACCATTTGAAAAAATTGTATTTCATATGCTTCCCTAAAGTTTATTTTGTTTTATCTTTTGCCAATTGAATCTTTATATGTGTTGCTTGTTTATTTCTTCCATCGAGTAACCAGCAAACTGTCATTCATCCTCATGAATTACAATATTTGATAGTCCTAAACATATTGCAAGTGTCCCAATTTAGTCATAAACTTTTTTTTGGCTAATTGAGTTCTAAATCTCTTGTATTTGTGTCAATCAAATCATCCGATCAATTTTGGCCAGCTAATATAAACACGGACGTCTATGATGCGGTCGATCTTGACATGGACAAATTTTCATAATATTTCTTTGATTATTTTCTTTTTTTTTTCTTTTTTTCCCCCTTCATCTTCATCCTCTAGTAAAGGCGAGTCTCGTTGGCTCCTAGCAAGGATTGACCTCGCTGTCGCTGGAATTGCCATCATCCTCATCCTAAGTGAAGAAGCTCTAAGCAACAAGACGCTCTCTCCTCTTCCTTTGTCGTCCTCATCCTTCATTCGCCTTGTGAAATCGCTCGAATCATTTGCGCGGCTAGCCGCAATTTCAATCATCAAATCGAATCACGTCTGCTAGGAAAATGGTGAGACTCGAAGGACAGCTTGTCTTCATCTGAGACGCGGTCTATAGGTTGCAACACGTCCTCCTCAAGGGCATTGAGAGTGAGGCCCAGCTCCTTGCGGCTGGCTCAATCGTGTCGCATTGCGACTACGAAGATGTGGTTGCTGAGGGGTCGCTCGCCAACCTCTGCAGCTACCCTTGCGCACAAACCTCTTGCCCTCTTGATCGCCTGCGGAAGCAGTGGCACTAGATTTTTGGCGTTGATCACGCTGGCCACTAGCAAGGTCAAGCCTCCCAAGGGCGGGCGAGGGTCAACCTCATTAAAGGCTGGCAGGGCTGACCTCGCCAGCCAGAGGATATGAAGGTGAAGAGCAGAAAAAGAAAAAAAAAAAGGAAAAAAAAGAGAAAAGAATAAAAATTAGAAAAGATATTATTAAAAATTATCTATATCAACATAAGGAAAATGGTCACATGTTTATGCTTAAAAAATTTAGATTGATGCAAATACAAAAACTTTAGCATTTAATTGGTAAAAAAAATTCCGAATTGAATTGGCATAATAATAACATAATGAGGACTTTTCTAATTCTCCCATGTTTGTTTATATTATCATTTTTCATTTTTCTTCCATTTGTATTGTGAGGCATTGCATTAAATATGTTAACAAAATCGGTTCTACTTAAAAGGAAAAAAAATTATTGGCTATGATGCATTGTTACGTGACAATATAATTGGTCAAAGCGATGATATTGTAATATTGTTGATTCATAATATCCCATTACTCATGACAAGCAACTTCAACCTATTAAATAATAATCTTGACTGAAAAGCTAAGGAATAAAAAAGGAGAATGTCAAGATGAAATGAAAAGTTCGACAAAAGAATAAATTAAAGAGGGAAAACTATAATTGAATGAAATATTGGACCGGGGAGATCCTTGTGATCGGAAATTTCTACAAGCAATAATAAAGCTCTATTTGTTTCATATAAAATAAATGCTCTGAAAAATTATTTTTAGAAAATGTTACTTGAAATAATTAGTCAAAAAAACATTTTTATTGACAACAATAATTTATATTTAAATAATTTCGTGAGTAATGAAAATATTTTTCGTTTATTTATTTTTAAAAGTTATCTGAACCATCATTATTATGAAAATATTTTTTAAATTATTCATTTATGTGAAACAGGAATAAAAGTCGCTGAAACTATTATTGCTTAAATAACTAGGCAGGTTATTGGTGTGACGTGGTAGGAAGAAGTCTAGTTTGGAAAATTACTTTAAGAGATCTATTTCGAAGATTACTTTTTTCTGCAGAAAGAAAACGGTATTTTCAGTCGCCTATTTTAAAAATAATTTTCAGCTAACGCTTCAAAGCGACACGTCTCAGCTTATTGCCGTGCATGTCTTTACCTTCGACGTCACGCACATAAAAGGTGTCTGTTCGTCAACGATTGATCATGTTAGAATTCCGGATAAAAGTAGACCAAAAAAAAAAAAAAAATCATCTTAGAATTCTCGATTGCAAATTGAACCAGTTTCGATTAAAGATATGTACATTATTGAAAAAAAAAATGAAGATAAACGTGACAAATAAATAAAAAAATGTTTAAATCACTATATAACGGTTGACATGAGCTAAAACCTATATCTGGTGACACTTTTCCTTTTTTTCCCATTAAAAAATGAGCCATTATTTGATAATGTGGGCCATGGAATTTGAATTTTTTTATATGATCATTATCAATGTAGAAAAAGTAATTTATTTGAATTATGGAGATGAAGCAATGGAAGCTAGAAATAGATCTCTACAAGTAATTTCCAAACTAGACTTCTTCCTAGCACGTCACACCAATAACCTGCCTAGTTATCTAATTTTCGCCAAAAAAAAAAAATGGAAGCTAAAAAAAAAAAAAAAAAAAAAAAAACAACCATCAAATGAAACTTAGAGCGATTTGAATCCCATGCTCGACTAATTCTAATTGTTCACACAATCACTTTGCTCATATACATAAGGTATTTTGCTCATATACATTAGGTATATCAAGATCGATATGAGTAAAACACGTCCCAATTTTGATGTAACACCTATGGCATCCAAATTGGCCACCTAACCATTCGATGAAAGTCGTGAAAGTCAAGATCATGGTATTTGTAATGACCATAAGATTGATCCTACATCAACTTTAGCGTGAAATCTTAGAAACAATGTGGAGACCATCAAGAAAACACATGAGAGCTAAATCAATTGTAATTGAGCTAGGCTTTAGGTCGAGTGAGAAGCTAGAGTTGAATATGGAATCTAATCTAGCTCTACTTGCCCGATTGAAAAAAGAGTATTGAAAGTTCTAAACCTTAGTTATAAAGGGTGCATTTGGGAAGACTTTTGAGAAAAATCATTGAAAAAATATAAAGGTATTTAAGTTAAAAGAGTTTTTTAAAATGGAAATTGTGTTTGGTAAAATGTATTTGTTAAAGTCCATTGTGAAATATCTTTAAGCAAAATAGTGTTTGGATAAATTAAATTTGCAAAAGACTTTTGTTATTAAAAAAAAGGGAAAAAAAGGAGAGTTGGCCGGCAAAGGTAGGTGGTTCGGCGAGGGGGAGGTGGCGTGGCAAAGGGCAAGCGTTTGGCTAGGGTTGTCATGCGAAGGACACGGTGCGGCGAGGGTTGCGCAACCCACCGAGCCCGCAGAGGTCGCCGACGCCTATGATTTGGTCACCGCGACTAGATCTGTGCCCAATCTGGGTTGCCGTGATCCTTGCCATGTGGCAACCCTCGTCGGAGGGTCATGGGACCCTAGTCAGACTACTTGTCCTTCGCCGCACCGCTTGCCCTTTGTCGGACCACCTAAAATTTGTAGAGAGAAGAGAAGAAGATGAAGATGATTAACTTCAAAATCGCCGAAAAAATTAGCGATGCAATTTCGGAAAAATTTTGCCAAAACCAGGCAGCCCCCGACCCCCAACCTTGGGGCTTTTAGTCTTGGGAAGGCTTGCCTTCGGCAAAGGCAAGTGAAAAAATTTGCCAAACACCAAATATTTGGCCCAAAAGCCTTTACACCCCCAAAGTCCCTTGGGAAGGCAATTCCCAATTGCAGCCAGAATGTAATCAAGTCTAAGACCTTTCGATTGATTTAATCGAATCCTAATTAATCTTTAAGGTAGTGCAATCAAGTCCCTTTAGAAGCCAATAGCCAAAACTGTCCTCATGGCATGCGAAATTTACTTGTTGAGGTGAAAATATGAGGGTGCATACCAAATCTTAAGAAATAGCAAGCATGTGTTCTCAATGATCCTTTTTATGATTATGACCTGATATTGAGCTACTGTTATTAAATGTCACGTCATCCTCAAATTACAGTGATTTATTTAATTATTGAGATACATGTGAGAGAGTGTCAAAGAATCCCAAATTGGAGAATCGAAGCAGTGCGAAATTATTAATGATATCTAATTAATTTATACTCTTTGATTTAAGCTTAAGTGTAAGCATCACCAAGTTCAGACTTGCATCGGACTTTTTCATAAAAATCTCCTCAGGTAAAGGCATTGGAATTTCACTACCCCTCAACCCACATCATCTTCAGTAATTTCGAGATGACATTCTTTGTCATCAAGTAGTTATCTTATCCGATCAACAGGGGAGAATTACATTTACTCATCCGTAGCCAATCATCTTTCCACGCCATGAGATCGCAGGTGATCTGGCGATCGACAATGGAACAAATTAATCACATGTTCGCGAGGATGGATCGGTCAGAATCGAAAGCTGCGAGCGCCCATGTCGACGATTTCGAGGACCTCGTCCGATACAGCAAGCCCCGTCAGGCGTGGGGCCCCGTGGAGAGCAATAATTGAATAAATATTCTCTCCCCCAGGCAAGCATCACCGAGGCCTTTCTAATGCCCCACCAACTCCACCTCCCCCACCATCATCCGCACCACCATCTTCGGCTCCTTTGTCTTCTGCTGCAGTTCCCTCCACCATCTCTCTTTCTTCTCTCTCTCTCTCTCTTTTATAACCTCCTGCTGATTGTCTCTCTCTCTCTCTCTCTCTCTCTCTCTCTCTCTCGGTGATTCCTCTCCCGTCCACAAATGATACTACCAAGGCGTAGCCACAGGTTCTTCAAGTTCAGAATCTCCAGCACCCATCTCCTCCTCAGCGATCACTCCCTCCTCTGATCTCGACATACAAAGATCTCCCTCCCTCTCTCTCTCCTGCACGAAACTTCGTCCTCGTCCACATATCGGACACCCCCGGTTCCTTTCTTTTCTTTCTTTTCGAACCCGGATTCTTCTCCTGGTCCCCTCTCATCTACTTGCCTCCACTGTGCTCGGTGCTCCGCGCACAGGTCCTTTCTTAGGTTTCCTCCTCGTCCTCACCACTACATATATCGCGAAGGAGAATTATCAGTCGCCCGGAAAGACAAATGATCAACAAGGACTACGAGTTCTCGCGCGGCGTGGTGGAAATGGCATGGATCATGCTCAGCGTCGATTACTCGAGGCTCTTCTGGCTGTTGTTCGGGGTCTTCTCCTATGAGAATCACGAAGGAAAGCCTCGGATCTTCTTCTAGCGACCGCTTCCCTCTTCCCGTCCTTAGAAAAGCTTGTCCGTCCGCAGTAGTAATAAAAGTAGTCGTAATTCTCGCTTCTTCTCGATCTCTAGCTTTAGTGGATAAGATCAAAAAGTATTTGTTAAGTGTTGGAAGACAAGAGCCCTCTCGAGAGGCTTCGTTTGGAATCGCCGTTAGCCATGCAGAGGATCGCAAGGGCCGCCGGAGGGTGTTTGGATGCGGCAAACGCGTGGCCCCAGTATGCCGAGACCGACCCGACCGGTCGATACGGACGCGTAAGTAGCTCTCTATCAATTTTTCTGAATAACTCCTATTATGTTTTTGATTTCCCATCTTTAATCTAGACCCTATATTTTGTTCTTATCTCATGCATGTAGAATGACTAGTCCTTGATAAACATCCCTGAATTTAGAGTCTCATCGCAACTATCTGGGGTTCGATTATATGCCAACGTGGATATTCTCGCTAGAGTCCAAACTTTTCCGACTATAATTTAAAAGAAAATCGAATCCACTTAGTGATTTCTATGTATGAGAAACCCTATAGAAATTAACGAGATTATCGAAAGGGCCAAATTAAAAAAGTTAACTGACCAAAAAAGAAGAAAGTTAAAAAGGTTAGGATGCTCCGTATTATAAAAGGAAATCAAGTCCCCTCGTATCCATCCATCTGGAGATCAAGATGTGACTTTGACTAATGATAATT
This sequence comes from Eucalyptus leucophloia subsp. euroa, assembly GCA_017140325.1. NCBI lineage: Eukaryota > Viridiplantae > Streptophyta > Magnoliopsida > Myrtales > Myrtaceae > Eucalyptus > Eucalyptus leucophloia. The sequence continues at coordinate 13,216,711 of CM029468.1, forward strand.
AAAATCAAATAATTAACTAATTAGTAGGTATGCTCTGTACACAACTTGTACTAGATTGCAGCGCGGGCCGCGTTGTCTTATTAGGAGAGCCGGACCCAGTAAACAATGTTTTTCATGTGTTTTATTGGTGAGGCTAATATATTATTAGGAAGGGCACGCCACTATTGGTGTTAGTCAACGGCAAGAGGAAGTGGAAATAATATACGAACAACCACCTGCCCCTTTTTTTCTAATATTAGAGATGGGTTTTGATTGAGCAATTTTGATGACGCACGTTTTAAAGCTTTACTCAACCCCATTATTGCCTATCAATGTGGTTAGAATATCAGTCGGAACACCTCAATATATTGTCCATATTCATGCACATATGAATAATATATACATAGTATATATTCTTGAGCATATGACATATCTGAGCCTTAATGATTCTATGCGATAGATACGGAGAATCGATGGGGACATATGCATATTCTCGACTAATATGAAGAATTGATAGAGATGTGGAAAATATTGTAAATATTATGCATAATACCTAGGCCTATATTCGCAAGCAGGGCAGGATCGGATTAATGGTAGGAGCACGAGAACTATTTTCGTTGTAATATCATATGGCGCACTTTAAGAGGGTCTCTATTCAAGCACGAGGTCGAATGAGCTCTCAACAAGTCTTTGTCTTATCACGTTTTAAATAAATTTTGAAATTGTACGCGTGCTATCCAAAAAGAAGGGAAAAAAAGAAGGAGAAAGAATCAGATGCAATTTTGAAATTATACGCATGCTAACCAAAGGAAAAAAGAAAAAAAGAATCAGATGCAATCTGTTTTATGGATAATCTTCATTTGCATATATGATCATAATCTATTATCGCATGTTAAGTTAGTTCATTTTACCAAATATTCAGATGGATTTGACTGTGTATTTAGCGTTTAGTGCATGTGATCGAGGAAGGAACCAAGAATAACCCCAAGCCGCCTCGCTGCGAAAGAGACAAGTTCTGTAGCAGATAGGAAGGCTGCTTTTCACTGTTTTTTCTTTGACTTGGAGTAATCAAGTGCTGGGGCCACGTAAAGAGTTTAATCTCACGTATTGATTTTTGACCTTTGCTTGAGTAAAATTAAGTTTGACTTCGACTGATACGTCCAAAATGCTTTAGGATCAATTTAAAGAGCCCTTTTGGAGCGTCTAAATACGAGGAGACACAAATATGAATAACGTTAAAACATTCCACATTGCTTGTATATGGGGTTTGTGTATATAATTGGATCTCTTAATATGATATTGAAATTAGATTCCTGCTTGCGTATGAGAAAGTTGTTAAAGTATCCCGCATTGCTAACTTTTTTACAAGTGATTTTCAGCTGCAAATTCAAGACTCACATATCTAATATGATCCATGTATCAGAGAGAAAATTAAGGTCGCTAATGTTGCAGTTTTGCGCTCCCTTTCGGTGCTTTTTATTGCAGTTCAGGGAGGTCTTGGGCAAAGGAGCGATGAAGACGGTGTATAGGGCATTTGATGAAGTGCTTGGAATGGAGGTGGCTTGGAGCCAAGTGAAGCTCCACGATGTTTTCCGCTCGCCAGAGGACCTCCAGAGACTCTACTCGGAGGTTCACCTCCTGAAGAATCTCAATCACGAGTCCATCATGAAGTTCTACACTTCATGGGTCGATCCCGATCGGAGAACCTTCAACTTCATCACCGAGCTCTTCACCTCCGGCACCCTCCGAGAGTAATAACACCTCAACAGCTTGAATCACCTTCTTTTGTTTTATCTTCAATGTTAAAACTTACTTTTTACATGATGGTAACATGAATTCGAAATATCTGCATAACTTAGGATGTTATACTAGGTTTATATGGTCATGAGACCGTCTGGTCCGTATTCAGGTTGTATGTGCTCGTTATGTTTCTTGATAAATGAAATCTCTGTTTGTGAAATATGTGCAGCTATAGGAGGAAGTATCAAGGAGTGCACATGCTAGCAATTAAGAACTGGGCTCGCCAAATCCTGAAGGGCCTCGTTTACCTCCATAGCCATGATCCTCCAGTCATACATAGAGACCTCAAGTGTGACAACCTCTTCGTCAATGGCCATCTCGGCCAAGTCAAGATCGGCGATCTCGGTCTGGCCACTATTCTTCGTGGATCGCAACATGCCCACAGCGTCATAGGTACTCTCTCTCTCTCTCTCCCCTCTCTGTGTATAGTGTGCGTACATGCACTCGATATGGATAAATTTTTGCGTGATCTACATTTAATGGACTTCGATAACATATAGTCTAGTGAAAAATATTTATTGCACTATGTCCCCTGAGGTTTATAATCTCTTTGTATTAAGTTTGCTTCCTAGTTTATTTGGCGTCATTTGCGTTGAAAGTTATGTGAAACTCTGTTTAGCTTGGTTCATCCATGTTGAAATGTTTGTTAGCTTCAGTTCTATTTTGTGAAATGACCAAGGTTGCTTCGGCTGAGTTCATATGTTCTCCTCATGTAATTACCAGGTACACCAGAGTTCATGGCACCAGAACTGTACGAGGAAGAGTACGATGAGCTAGTTGACATATATTCCTTTGGCATGTGCTTGCTTGAGATGCTCACTTCCGAGTACCCGTACAGCGAGTGTTCGAACCCAGCTCAGATATACAAGAAAGTCACTTCGGTAAACGTTTGAAATACCCAGGTTAAGCTCAAATAATACACGTGTGCTAGTATCGGAAATTATACCTACTCCGTTCGTTAATTATTAAATTAGGGAAAGTTACCGGAGGCCTTTCATCGGATTCAAGATGACGAAGCACGAGAGTTCATTGGGAAATGTCTGAAGAAGGCGTGCGATAGATTGCCCGCTCGAGAGCTCTTATTGGATCCCTTTCTTGCCTCCAATGATGGAGGACAGCTCCTGCTCGCGCCAAAAGCTTCAAGTGGAAGTTCAACTCCTAAATCAACAGCGGCAGCAACGGATTTAACGGTGCCACCAATAATTGTGGCCGATCGTTTGAGGAATACCGACATGACTATCACGGGGTCTATGAATTCGGAAGATGACGCCATCTATCTTAGAGTGCAAATTACTGAAAAAGATGGTACGTGCATCATTTCTTGTTCTGTTTACGTTCAATGCACTAAGATTATTGGTAAGAGGGGCAACCTAGAGGCACCGGTTTCGGCCTGTTGACTCTTTTTCAGAGATCATCATGCTAAAAGACGCTGCTAGAAAAGAGAGTTCTCCACGAGCGGCCTGATCTCCAGATATTTCTATTTGGAACAGAAGACTACATCCGCTTATGACATTGTGGGAGATGATTTAAAACATTGCGATTCAATTAAAACCACCTTCAAAGTATAGACACACTTTAATGTCTAGTCTATCTTGCATGTAGGGCAATATGTTCAGTTTGATTTCCTAATTCTTTTCATTCCGAATGAACTTTTTAGGCTGACTTCATGATAAGACATTGCCCTTCTTGTGTAATTAACAGGACATGCAAGAAACATATACTTTCCCTTTGATATCGTGAATGACACTGCGCTAGATGTCGCTTTGGAGATGGTAAGGGAACTGGAAATTTCCGATCGGGAGCCGACGGAGATCGCCAAGATGATTGAGGAGGAGATATCTTCTCTCGTTCCGACGTGGAAAAGATCCAGCCTCCCACTTAAGAATCACCACAACAGCTTCAGTTACGAAGATGATGACGATGACGAGGAAACACGCCCACCGTTTCGCACTTTCTCCTCTTGTTCTTCTTCCCATGCATCTCTCCCAAATTTCAACTCAGCATTCCCTGATGCGAATCTGAAGGACGTCTGCAACAACACGATGAACATCGGCCTGAATTGGCTGCAAGGTATAGTGTTTCATGAAAGAAAATCTGTGAAAACTTTTTTTTAGAAAGGCAGGAAAAATCTTTGTTGGAACTGTCTCCAGATTGTTGATTTTGAACATATTTGGGATATATGCACGTTGTTCTTTGCTATCATCGGGACACAGAACTTAAACGTGCAAATCCATGCAGATCGTGATGTCTGTGCGCATGATGAGGCAACTTCTCCAAGCTCAGTGAGCTCTCCAAAGTACTCGAATTTCAGCTACTGCTCAAGCAATGAAGATGATTACGATACAAGTCCCCGTGGGGACCCTCATTGCTTCGCGAAGACCCACCAATCTACACGATTCTGTCCTGAAGAGCGCAATAGAGTGAACGATAACTGCCAACGGAACAATGTGCAGTTCGACGCTCAGAGAGGTCAACATTTCATGAAAGGCAAGCAGAAGTTAACACGGATCCAGTCCCTCGTGGACATCCGGAGCCAACTGTTGCACCGTTCTCTAGTGGAGGAGATCAACAAGAGGCGCATGTTCAAGACCGTCGGAGCAGTTGAAAACATCGGATATCAAGAACCTTGTGACTTTGCCGGCACTTCTCGCAGAGATAACGAGAAGCAACGATTTTGAATGGTGAAGTTGCTACTTCAATTACGTGCCCAATCGTCATATATTGTATTGGTGGCGGTTTTCCTATTAATTGTGTTACTTGTGTGGTTAGTACCATTGGACGAACATGTAAATGCTGAGTTCATGATGGTGCTTATTCTGTGTGTTTGATGTGTTTTGCAGTTCTGTGATTGTATGAACCTTGAAATGTATGCATGGTTATGAACCATGATTTGCATGCGCTTGCAATGTAAAATGATTTGCCTGCAGGCATTAGATATTCAGGGTTTTCCAAGGTTTACATCTTTTAACTGAAAGGGCAATGTTTGCGTCTGTTAGCGATAGTAAGAAATCTACTTGATTGTGAATATCTTTCAAGATTATGTATATATCTCATTTGATAATGCAAATGTTTGATTTGTTACCTTCAATAGTCATGTCATAAAGCCTATTGATAGGCTGATGTAATCCTCATTATGAATATATTGAATTATATAAAAAAATCCTCAAATTTGTCTTCCGCAATATGATTTTCAACTTGGTATCAAAGCCTCTTTTCTTGAGGCAATCCTACTTTGCAACCGATGCACCTTTGAAATTCTCCAATTCCAAATTTCTTTTAGTTTTATCATTCTCAACAGTGGACTCATGCATCCCAAGCAAATAAACCCGTCTGCGCCGCTCGACAATGTTCACCCAAGTGCATCATTCCTATTTGCGTAAGCACCATGATGGTTGTGTTACGACGTCTGTCATGTGTCGCCAAGCCAAGCTTTTCTTTTCCACGGAGGTACTTTCCATACCATGAAGACGCGTATTCATATAGGAACTTTTCTTTCAGCAAAGCCTAGCTTATTCTACTTGATGTAACCACACCAGTTGTATTGGCCATGTTTAAGTTATTGTCTCGACAGCAAAGTTCACCGCAAAGAACACATGCTGCTTGGCTCCAATATCTTCGATTCTCAACTTTTCACTCCTCATTTTGAGAAGCCGACTCCACCGCTAGATTCATCACCGTCAAACAATCAACATAATGAAATCTTCTTGCCAACGGAAGTTGGAGTCATCACATGCGCCACCACACACTGCCTTACCTTGGATATGTTGAGTTCATTTTAATTAAAGATTTTTGTGATGTTGTTCAAATTATTTTTCAAACTCAAGCTGATTTGTTTCAACTCAACTTGCATTTGATGGGGGGAATGTTAGTGATATTATGAGATCCACTTGATTATGAATATCTCTCAAGATTATGTTTTTATCTCATTTAATAGTGAATCAATAGTCATCTCATAAAGCCTATAAAGAGGCTAATGTAATCTTCATTATGAATATATTGGATTATATAGAGAATCCTCAAATTTGTCTATTGCAATATTATTTTCAATTGCCTCTACCGATGTTTCCATTGGGGGGTTGCATACATAGATATATATAATTGTTAGGATGCACACGAGTTATGTTAGAAAAATTCCACATCGGAGAATTAGTGCAATGTAAAGTAGTTACTATACTTTAGTTGGCTCATAACTTATTGACTCAAACTTTTGAGTGAAGGTGGGTCCAACTAAATATATTGAAAGGCTTGAACATGGGCTCCCTCTTAGGTGTTTGGTGAATATCTCAAAAAAGGGATTTGCTAACCAACTCGGTTTTCAGGCAATGGGCATTGTGATGTAGTAGCATAGGATTGATGGCAGACTTTATGGTTCGGTCCATTGAAAGAGACTAGTAATGAAGTTGGGCATTAGAGATTCAAGTTTTGATAAAAGGATAGTTAAATTAAGGAGGAGAAAACCCAACATGAAAGCTTACAAGTGAGGAGTAGATTATTAAAATGCACGTGTGAGCTCTCTTAGAGAAGAGTCACACATTGAAAAATTGATGGGTCCAACTGGATATATTGATGGGCTTGGACTTTAGCTCCCTCTTGGTGATCTCCCTGGGTGCAGGTATCGGACTTTTATTGTTTGCTCCCAATAAATGGTATTAGAGCCAATAGTTAGTGACCAATGTGGTTTTCAGGTGATGGGCGTTGTGTTGTAGCAATGTCAACTTGATGGCAGATTTCATGGTTCAGTTTGAAGTGACAAATTTCATGGTTCCGTCTGAAGAAAAAGACTAGAGATGGAGTTAGGCATTGATGGAGATTTAAGATAAGATATCTTGATGTAGAAGGATACCTGGATTAAGGAGCAGTACACTTAATACTAAGCTCACATGTGAAGGGAAGATTGTTGGGATGCATGTGTGAGTTGCATTAGAAAAAAATTTCATATTGAAGAATTAGTATAGTGTGTAGAGTAGTTGATATATTTTAATTGGTTCATAAATCATTGATTTAAACTTTCAAGTAAAAGTGGGTCCAATTGAATGTATTGACGGGCTCAAACTTGAGCTCTTTCTTGACAATCTCCCCGAGAAAAGACATCAGACTTCTGCTGCGCATTCCCAACAATAACCTACATTTATATTTAATTAGGTTTGGTATGTAGGACATGTACTTTTCAAGTAGGCCATGTTAAATATAATGGCAATAAGGGCTAAAAATATAAGAATTTATTAGTGTTCAAATTTTAAAGGCAATACACGTTAGTAATCATGCATATTACGCTTAAGCTTAGACATTGACAGGTAGATAATATGGGCATTCCATACATTAGCGTATGTTCAGTTTGTTATGCAACATCATTTTCCAAGATAAGCGAAAAAAAACATAACACTTCCACTTTAAAGAACTTCAATCATTACTATGCATCTGGAGGTGCTAATTTTTAACTCAACTTGAGAATATGCATAGCTCACCTGAAATCTCACCCAAACCCAAGGGAAAAATTGTCCAAAAAATCATAAATCTATTGCATTTTTGCCATTTGATTCATAAACATTTTAATTTTACCAATTGGGTCATAAACATTTTCACTTCCTGTCACTAGAGTCCATCTGTCGTTGACGTATGTGCAGGCCGTTCTATGTAGGACAGCTGATGCTAACGTGGACAAAAATTATTATTTTTACATATTTTTTTTTGAATTTCTAAAGTATTTTTAATTTCTTTTAATTTCTCTTTTCTATCTTCTTCCTCTGCCAGTTGCTCGGCCTCTAGCGACTGGCTAGACGTTGCGACCAGCAAGGTCGCCCTCTCCGATAACTAGCGAGGGGCGACCTTGCCGGCCTTTGGTGAAACTTGCCCTCGCTAGAGGCCAGCAAGGGTTGACCTCATTGACCTCATGCGAGGTCACCATCGTTGGGATTTAGCAAGGGACAACTTTGCTAACCTCGAGCGAGGCTTGCCAAAGGCTCGCGAGGGTCAGCCTTGCCGGCCTCACACGAGGTCACCCTCTAGGATCTATCGAGGGACGACCTCACAAACCTTAAGTGATGCTTGCCTTTGTCAGATTTGGTGAGAGTGAGTCTCACTCATGGCTGGGAAGGTCACCCTTCACCCCTCTCGCTAGATCCAGCGAGGGCGAGCCTCATCCAAGGCCCACGAGGTCATCCCTTGCTATATCTTGGCAAGGGTGACCTTGCGTGAGACTAGTGAGGCCATCCCTCACTGACCTTTGGGGAGGTTTGACCTCATCGGATTTGGCAAAGACGAGTCTCACCTGAGCTTGGCGAGGTTGCCCCTTTCCAGTTCCCACCAAGGCCGAACCTCATCGGTTGCTAGAGGTTGGGCAATCGGCAAAGGAAAAAGAGATTAACAAAATTTTAAAAATATTTTAAAAAATTCGAAAAATATTTAATAATAAATTTGTCAGTGTCACTGGCTTTGCCAGGTAGGACGACCGGCGTCTATGTCAGCAAATTGTGGCAAAAATTGACTAGATAGACTCAATTGATAAGAAGTGAAAAAGTTTATAATTCAATTGGTAAAATTAAAAGGTTTAAGACTGAATTGACAAAAGTATAATGTGTTTAAGACTTTTTGGACAAATTTCCTCAAACCCAAGTTGATTGAAAAATTCATCAATCAAAGTTTGACAGAGGATCTGATCAAAGAGATAATAGGAAAATAAATGGATGCAAAGATGAGAAAAGTAAAAGAGTATTTTCTTGTCTTGATTGTTTTTCACTCTGCGCTATTTTACAAAGCAAGTCTCCTTATATTTACACTTCAAGTAATATTCATCTTGTGCTAAAGATCAGGAAAAGATCAAGATTGTATCTTGTTTTGATAAATATACTTCAAGTAATATTCATCTTGTGTTGAAGATGAGGAAAAGATCGAGATCATATCTTATTAGGATAAGATCATATCTTTGACTTATTCAACATCCCCTGCAAGCTGACGGTGCAATACGGAGAGTTATCTTGGACCTCAAAAGTCTGAAGTGTAGGGTAGAGGGACCTTTAGTGAGGATATTAGCAAGCTAATTTATAAATGAAATGAAATGGATGTTGATTTGTCCAAAAGCTAGGAGTTCACAGATAAAATGAAAATTAATTTCCTCGTGCTTTGTTTGAGCATGGAATATAGCATTCGCAGTGAGATGCAAAGCTAATATATTGTCAAACCAAAGAGTTGGTGGATGTTGTGGAAGAGCATGAAGATCTTTCATAGATATTCAATCCACATCACTTCTGCAGTTGTGTTAGCTAAGCACATATATTCAGCTTTTGTACTTGAGCTGGCCATGGTTCGTTGCTTACGAGAACACTAGGAAATAAGATTGCGATCAACAAAGATACAATAACCTGATCATTTTTCACTCTACACCATTTTACAAAGTTAGTCACTTTATATTTACACTTCAAGTAATATTCATCTTGTACTGAAAATCAGGAAAAGGTCAAGATCATATCTTATTAGGAAAAGATCATATCTTTGACTTGTTCAATATAGACCTATCACGTTCGAGTCTTAGACAATCTGCACCCAAGATAACCCTTGAAGGAATTCCAAATTGATCCAATCCGAACTGGAAACAAACAAAATAGACATTATTCCCGACCATGAAGTAAACGAATCATGATGAATGTGAAGCACCATGATATTGATTTTGATACGATTGGACGTGAAATAGAAGATAAAAAGAGCCTAAACCATTCGAAAACTGGGCAGATTTGTAACGGAGCACAATCCAAGTCGAGCTCATCAAAGAAAATGAAAGTCCTTAAGATGATACAAAAGCTGATTGACCTAAACCGAACTTGATCCATATTCAATTTCGAAACGATGGATACCTAAAATCTAATTGTACTTGAATGATCTTATTCAAAATCAATTTGATCTACCCATTTGTCATCTCTACACTACAAACACGTGGAGCACAATTTAATTCATTTGCGACCTAATGATAGAAAAGACCTTTATGTGTCAAAGGATCTCCATATAAAAAACAATAAATTATTAGGTACGAGAAATCACAAGGGTAGGCTCCTAATTTTTCACCCTATTAATGAGAGAAATGACTCTAATTAGTTGCGATTGCTTTTAATCACGGAAGATGAGCATCACTAGTAGAGTAACCATCACAACTATTAAACCCTAACTAATTGAAGCATTTCGGAATATGGGTTTCTTCCATTGAAAGAAGTGTTACCCCAATGGTCCGTGGGCGGGATAATCGGCATATATTCATGAAGAATTAGTCGAATCGATTGGGTAAGCATAAGGTGCGCTTTGTTATAAAAAGGACAGGTTCTTATAAATTTCCAGAAGAGTAAAGTAAGCTCATCCTATCTGTCGACTCTAGAGCAGCTTAAAACCCATCTAAGATTCCAACCTCAATGGGAACTAGAAGAAACACGGGCCAGCCAAGCCTATTGAGTACCTATCAAGGCTTAATTGAAAGAGCGAAAGGGTAGTTCGTGATAATGAACCTGTGAGCTGATGACTAATAATTCACATTGACAACCACCACCTAAACTCACATAATTCGACAATTATATGATTGGACTGATGATAAGAACCACTCAACTTTTCAAAGCAAACGAAAACAGCCAATTGCCTGTCTGATGAACGTGTCGCCCCACATAAGCAATCAATCGATGTCTTCGGCTTTGTGACGTTTCAATTGAAAAGACTCGTCGGTTTTCCTTGGATTAAACCCCTACGATCAAGATTCAATCAGCATTGCCTCGTACGGATACGACTCCTCTTTCGTGGATCAATTAATTAGGCTGACGAATAAGATCGGACAAGGGCCCATGTGAATCTTTACTGTAAGGCAACCCGGATTTTGCCACCTGTTCTACAATGAGAGTTCACTGTCAATATAGAAGAAATTATAATTATTATGTTAATCAAAATATTCGGCCAATTCTTTACTATATTCACAATGTTAGTCGAAAGCCACTAGAAGTTAGGAAGTAACTGACTAGTGTTTCCAAAGCCATTCCTATGATGACTTTTTTGCAAGGATTACATATATATATATATATATATATATATATATATATATATATATATATTTTTCATCTTCAATTGGAGGAATCCTCCAACTACGTCTCTAAGTGGATTACAATTATGACATCATCCAGATGTAAACTTAAGTACAAACAAATGTTGTTGTCATCAATACTGCTACTTTTTAACTTTTTCCTGCTCAAGAATCTTGCTTGAACCTGCCAATTCCTTACTACACTGATCGGTTGCTTTCAAGTTTTGATAATCATACGTCAATTCAAGTTCTATATCAAGAATCAATCCACATTGAAATCAATCATCCCTCCCTCTGAGAGAGAGAGAGAGAGAGAGAGAGAGAGGTGATAAATCATCAAAAATGACATAGTCAAACGAAGAGGAAAGAGAGATTGGTGTTGTTGAAAACTTATTCTTAAGGATGTTTTCGGTAAAGAGGGAGAAAGTAATGTGTCAATTTACATATTACTCAATGAGACCTCTCCCATCCCATGGGAGATTGAAATGTCACAAACTCCTACTTAAATAATTTATGACCTATCCCCCTATTTGATATGTGATTTGATTCATTTATACTTCATTCTTCTCAAGACCTATTAGTAGTTGGACATGGTCCAAGCTCCCTCTTTCTAAGGTAGTCACTCCTTACCCTTGTCAGATTGGGCATGAGCCTAATCTATCCACAACTCAATTGGGTCTTGCTCCAATATCATCTACCATGACATGCCCGATTTTAAGCGAGTCAAATTTTCAAAAGGATTAGTAAAAGCAATCACATAAAAAGGCGACCATTTTAGGGGTAAATATTACCTCATTTATCATATAATAAGGCTTCTCCAATCTGATATAGAATTTGGAACGTCACACCAATCCTTTATTCGGTGCCCTAAGCTTTTAGATAAATAACTAATTCCAATAGAAATTAGCAATATGTGCTTTTATAATTTGCAATTTTAAAGATTGAGTAATAGAAATAGATGTATTGAGCTCTCTGTGTAGATATTTGAAAACTTAATTGATGATCACAGCAAAGGGATTCATATCTATCTCCGGATGTGATGCGACCTTCATTTCATGCAACAGTAGTCGAAAGAGATGCCAAAGTAAATGGTACCGCTTTCTTTCCCGATAGGATGTGCTAACCGATTCTTTTCACGAGAAATTTGGATGGTGACTATCGGTGATGGGTTTGGAATATTATATACGACAAACGGAGACCAAGGACGAGTTTGAAAGCAGGGGAAAACAAATACGAGGTGATTGAAATAGGAAGTGCTTGTCAATCAGTATCAAATCGAAGTCACACGGATGCTGTCTCTCCCCGTCATGTCTATTGTCTACTCTGGAAAATAAATGTTCCGGTTTTTTTTTTTTTTTTTTTTACGTGTGCTTGTAATGGACCCAAATGACAATTTCGTCTTTTTGTTCAGGACATAAGAGTCAGCAAAGCTTTACTGAAAAACTATTGCCAATCAAATGCAATGAATATGTCGGTGTAAATTTAATTATACCATATACTTCCATGTTCCTTAATTTGATTCTTTTTTTTTTTTAAATTGTGAGAGTGCATTCTTCTATAGCTATGTGCCAATCTCGAGAGTTAGATAAGATGTAAGACAAAATATGAGATTATTTGCACTCGATGTTATGGGGAATCAAATTTATATATCACGTACCTAACTTAGAGACACAAGTTTTTCTTTTGATTCTATTGTTCACATTGTGGGTTAAAAAAAAAAATTGATGGGTGTGAAACCCAATCTGTGGTTGCAATCTATCTAGTTTGTATATATTGGGACAAGACACAAGCAAGTGGTAATAAAATAAAATTCATGTATAAAGGACTAATAAAATAAGCCATTTAAATATATCTTATGGAGTGGCCATAACACAACGCAGAGACAAAAAATTAAAGAATGCTCCCCTATCGCATAGCACGTTGTAGCCATGTAAACCCTAGTTGAGGTAAAATAAGATCTTGACATTGACTAGGCAGAGTGAAATCTTAAGCAAATCCATAAGAGTTAGATTAAGCAATTCAGAGATCTGAGATATATTAATCATAGGCACGTGATAGCGCCGAATCCATTAATAAAAATAAGGAATAAGCAATATATTTCTCCCTTATTAGATAAAACATTCATTTAAAGTTCGACTATACATCTTACTTAATTTGCAAAACGAGTGAAATATTTCATGAGTTTACAAATTTCATCAAAATAAATGATTTTTCAATAGATAATGTGTGTGCCTACACATGCTGTGATTGTTCTTGAGATGAAAAGAAAATATACATTTTTTTTTTCTTGCACGTTAGACCCGCACGTGGCCACAGACAGTCAAAATCTCGAGGTCAAAATCTCGAGATGATCGAATTATCTGTTGGATTTTTCCTTACGGAAAGCTGAAGAAAAGAACGTGAGCACACACGAACGTGCATTCCGAGCAAGAAAGCCTGTAGCAGCATTGGCAATTTGACAAATGTCAAAGCAGTGCCCCAGAATCCCCGGAGTCCTGTTGAAGATGTACATGTCCTTCAATCGTGCAAGAAATAAACAAACACGAGAAGGAAAAAGATAAAAGAAGAGGACACTCTTACAGCCGACACTCTCTGAAAAAATTTCCATCGACATTGATCTAACATAAAACCGTGCAATCACTGTCTGATGTGAATAAAATAAAGAATGGAGCTCGTACCGACCTTGAAATTAAAGAGAGTTGACCAGTTACTAATCGTTTGTACTTTTTCCATCTGTTAATCCTGTATCTATGATTTGTGCAAAAAAAAAAAAAAAAAAAAAATCCTGTATCTATGATGCTATTGACCATAAATTAACGAATAAAATGAATTATCAAATCAAGACTCGTCATCGTCTGGGTCCGGTGCTCGGAGAGCTCCGTGTTTACTACATGCGAAACTTAACTCACGATTGCGGATTTGATCACGAGTCATTCTTGTCCTCCCCCAAACAATTTGGTTTGCCCACGCTCGGAGAGTTTAAAGCGAGGATGCTTAAGGAGGTGTGGCTATCTCTTCCTCAGTGTATCCTTCATAGAGGACTTGATGTCAGTCCGTGTTTCTTGCTAATACGCAGCGATGGGCCAATTGATTAATCAATTGATTCAATCACATTAAAGGGATTGCTTCCATGTAAGACTATCAATTCGCCAGTTCTATATGTGCAAGCCCCTTGCGACCCGATTAGCTAGTGATGATGTTTTTATTTGCTTGCTCCATTGATATGATATGCAATTGCATACACAAGAGACACCCTAACGATGAGCGCATGGTCAATGGTCTTTGTTCTTGCTCTATTATAATTTGCCTTATTCTACGCATCAACTTGCGGCAGTGGTTAATGTGCATTGAATTTCCTTCTATGCAATTTCCTATCTTTTCGCCTAAATTCGTGAGAAGAGAGAAAGACAACGTCGCAAGATTTCTTTCCGTGATTGTAATAAGATCGCTTGATGAACCAAAGTCAAAGTTTTGGATTCATGTGATCAGAGGGTGGCCCAATAGAAACACATAGATGGTTGCGGAGTTTCGATGGTGAATCTGCTGCCGCTCCTCAATTATTTGATTTTAATAAGAGAAAACATTTTCCTAGATGCTGCTCAGCTATCTCTTAGTGCGTCAACAAGGACAAAATTCAATAAGTATTATAATGTCTAGCGATAGTGTCTGGTGTTGACCTAAGACAAACGTGAATTGCGGAAAAGGAGAAACGACACCGGAAAAATTGTGGAATGAGGATAATATATAGTCTAAATTGTAACATTTGGTAGGAGCAGTTTTAGTTTCTAGACTATGTGATGAGTAATCCAACCTAAGTTCTATGGTTTTACCTATTAGGTGGAGCAGCAACACGTTGGTTTACATATATAAGGCCCCTTGGAATTTCGTCTCCAGAGATGCCAAACTTCTGAAGCACTTTAACCTGGGTACAAGTTGAATAAAAGACAACAAAACAAGGCTATCAAACGGTCTTGAACACAAGAATTTTATGTTGCTTTCAAAGTATGACATTCCAATTCGCCTAATTCAATTATCATATATTGTAGCCTTCCTCAAATGATAACCCTTAGGACTGTTATAGTCTTCAAGGTTATTGTGTTTCGAGAATATCTAAAAGTTTCTAGTAGAGTAGATGAATGGAGGAGTGACTAGTTAAGAGAGGCACGAATTGAGGCTTTCATGACATGTTATAGTTAGGAATGAAGATCAATTGGGTTTGATCAAGGTTATACTCTGCCAAAATATTAGTAGTTCCTAGCTAGGTTTTCAGAAATATTAAGGTCGAAGTCGGATTTCCCAACTTTTACAAAATTTAATATGCAATTTTGCAAAGACTCTAGTCAGCCTGTTTTTACAATAGTTTGCAATCACATTGACTGGAGAGGAGAAGCAATTGGAGTCGAGTCCTTCACCGGACCGACAAGTCCATCCCAATTACTTGGTAATTTCTACCCTTAGCAGTAATGAGAACTATAATATTTAAAGTACGTTTACCAATATATGCTGACGCGAAGCGCGGGGCTAGTAATTAGCTGTCTACCTAGCCAGAGTGAGAAGCCATTGCTAAAGTACCATAGACCACACGTAACGCTGTTGGTACGAAAAGGAGTCCCGCTAGGATGGCCACTCTCTCACTTTTGGGAATGATGGAGCGATGGTGGCCACAAGTGTTTCAAATGAAAAAGTTGAAACCAAGCAAATCGATTACCCTTTATATTCACATCATTTTTTCATTTAATATTTCCTCCTCTAGTTAAAAAAAAAAAAAAAAAAAACCTATGATGAAACCCACCTTTTTGTCTAATTGTTCCAACAATAGATATATTTTCGTAATAGGAATTCACGAAAATAGAAGTCTACAAACGTACAAAATTGGACTTATTTAAAAAGCAGCAATACATTATCCGGGTTTAATTTATTCTTTACTTTAATTATTTCTATGGAAAATGAAAAAAAAAAATCACTTTTATAAAAAGAAAATTAGATTTTATTATCGTTGTACACTATAAATTCTTTAATTTACTTGTGTAATGCTTTTTTTTTTTTTGTCTGGTCCTATTTTATATCTATTTTACAAGATATTGTGTGTGCTATTGCTATGTGCAATGCAGATTGTGAAACGCTGTTTTCTCACTCAAAATCCCTATCTCCAGCCCTTCTAAAAAGGTGAGAAATTAAACTCTTCATGAAAATTACAATCATGAAAAGATTACACTAAGCTTGCTACCGTGAGACTATATCATTCGTATTTCAGTTCATGCATGCAAGTGTGGCTTTGAAATGGACTATGCTAGTTTGAGATGGCGAGAGAGTTACCTATCAACGCAATATCGTAACATCCCCCAACATTAGTGTCATTGTTTAACAAAGTAGGCAGCCCCACCCGACCCTCTGCCAAATTAATTTGCCCATAAGACTTTAAAACGCGTCTTGTTAATTGTTGGAAATCAATGATATATCTGACGTTAAATGATTTGGATCTATTACTTTTACGTAACATAAATTTACATATCCTAACTCCTCCATATATAATAGGTAAATCGAGTAAACTAGTTGACATATTTCCGGTATCATCCTTTGGAAATATTAGTATATTTCCCTTGTTTAAAAGTAATTCGTACTGTGTTTCTGTTTATCAATATCACATTACTAACTTCCTGTATGAGTAAGGCCATCAAATGGTGGAATGCGCAATGCATTTATCTGAGGAGGAAATTATGTGAAACGAACCAGCAAAGGAGGTTTTCAAGTAACACGCTACAAAATGAACGGTGAATAGATGGTTGCCAAAGCATTTTTCTAGGAAAAATTGGACCATAAGCTCTAAACCTTATGTACATAATGCATTCGAGCTTTAAACTTTTCAATTGATTTAATCAAGTCCTAAATCATTACCAAAAAGTACAATGGAGTCATACTAAAAAATGCGAGAAAAGCCAGTCATATTAATAAGTGTAATTTAAGGGTGTCATGTAGGCAATCTTTAAGTGACATGTGACTATTTTAGGTGTTAATCATCCATTTGCATTTTACTTACAAGAAAGATTTTGAACTTAGTTGTATCAATAAATATACTTAGAAATTGATGCCACTAGTTAGGACTTTCAACGCACTTTTTCACTATTCACACTATACAAGAATTTATCAACTAAAAAAAAAAAAAACATACTATACAAGAATTTACTTTCTCTATTTGTTTGAAGATAACTTTCTCATGTAAAAATATGCATAGATTATATAACATCGTAAGATATTTTTGACATGGGTCTTTCAATAGTTTCTGTACTCGTGCTTGCGCACGTATACATATATATTTGTATGATATTTCTTTCAACTATAATGTAAACAATATATTTAATTTTCTAACTCCATCTTCCGGTTCTCGCGAAATAGTTTAACGATCATTTTTCACCACTTCAAATTATTCCTGCTTTTCAGAAATGGGCTCTGTAAAAATAAAAAAAAAAAAACGAAGTAGAAAGACTGTTAAAAAAAAAAGTCACGAGACAGATGTAGTTATATCCACATGCACAGTCCACATGCGAGGCCCCTGCCCACACATGTCATGTCATCATTTCTCTATCCTTCGTTTTCTGGTTGACTGATGATCTTACTTTACCAGCATAATGCCCGTCCAGATCGTGACAAGAAATTCTTGTCTGCATAAATTAATAAATGATGGGAAATTATTTCTTGTACGGGGAGTTTAGAAAAAGTATATGCACACAGTCGGCTGAAAAATTCCATATCCCTTAACCGTGGGCTTTACATGTCCGTCACAACTTGAGAAGGACTTTCTGATATAATATTGGAGTGGAGTTCTGCCTCAATTTATTTTCCATATGTATTTGCCCCATTAATTAAATTTCACACGCCGTTCTTAATTTAGCTCGTACATGAGAAGAGATATTAAAATATCCCATATCGCTCGACTATGAGTTCATAGTCTCTTTACGTACATGCTTCGCTTAAATTGGACTTTCGAACGCCAAACAACCCACGCTTTTTCTTCTGCTTGCATCTAGTATAGTCACATTTGAGTCATATTATGGTCTTACTAAAAGCTGGTTTATGAAGTAATTGGTCGCTTCATAAAGTAAATTTTACAGAGATTGCCAGGCATTTGAACGAGTATGCCACGTTTAGCATCCATCAGATGTACACCCAATTGAGCCCGTCGCGGTAGAAATCGATTTCGAGAATCGGTCTTCAGAATGCAAATTTGCTAGATGTGGCACTTAAGGAATCTAGTAATAATCTTGCAATAGGCCATATATCAAAAGTCAAAGGTTTGATCTAACCAAATTTAATAATTTATCAGTTCCTTCGAACCGGACATATCACTCAGATCGAACCAAATTTGCTTGAACACATCGACAATGACCTGATGATACTCATCTGAATTCAGCGAGAGATAGCAAGTGAGAAGCTCTTCCAAGTCCTTGGAAGCCTTGATGTTGTTCTCCACGATCATCTCCACCATCGACTCTCTGAAATCTCTCGCCGGGTCCGATGACGACTTCACCACAGCAAAGCTGTTTCCGATCCGTGTTGGATTGAGTGATACTGCTGGCGAGCTCTTCCGTGCGTGGCCCTCGAGCTTTATCTTTGCTAGTAGTCTCGGGGACTTGGTCTTCAGCTTCACTCCCGGAGAATAAGAATAATTTGCCGAAGATCGTCTTCTTGAACCAATCTTGTGCTGTTCTTTCGCTGAGATGTTGCTCTCTTCTTGCTTCGTTGTACTGTTTCTGTGCTTGAACTTGAGTTTGGTCACGATGGTAGGAAGCCGCCGCTGAAAAAACGATTCCTGCGTTGAGTGCGGCGCCTTGGGTTCCTTGTCGAAAGAATGTTGATCCACTAGGATTATGGGTTCACTGCCGGAGATAGAGTTGACTCCATAGCTGCAGGTGGAGGAAGAAGAGGAGGAACACGAAGTCGTCTTGTCAAGTGGTGGTGACTCGGCGACGAGAAGGCGGTCCCGACGGAATTCTTGGGTAGGGAGAGGCTTAGGCTGAACCGTCACCGTGGAGACATCAGGAACTGAGTTGGCATGAGCAATGGAACAATGGTCTGGTTTTGGGTCTTGTTTGGATGGTATATTCCTTGGTGGGTCATGAGGAAAGTGAGAATGGGGCTGTGAGTGGTCTTGGAAGTTCTGATTTGCGTGGAGATATCTTGTGAAGTGGTAAGACTTTCGTGGAAGAGAGTGGTGGTGGTGGTGGTGGTGGTGGTGGTGTTTGGTGGTGGTGGTGGGTGGTTGCTTCTTCTTGGGTTTGGAGGGAGTGTTCTTATGGTGGTGGTGGTTTCTTGCTCTCTCCATGTCTCTCAGCTTGTAAAACCAGGCATTGGGCATCATATCTGATAGCCTGAACTTGTAGTTGCCCATCTCTCTCTCTCTGTCTCTCTCTCGGGGAAGCAATTCTCTAGGGAGAGTTTGGGGACTGGAGGGGGTGGCCTAGCAGATATATTGACCATTGGGAGAGAAGTTGTATGTCTATGTAGAGTGCGGAGGAAGAATCCTTGCAAAGACTTTATGGTACCAAATCACCCATCATTTTTTTTGAAGAGTGTGTTAAAATTGGTGTATTTTGGTAAATAAAGAAATGGGTGTAAATTGGACGCACTATATGGAATTGTTTCCACACACAATAAAAGTTCAAATCGCCCACCAAAATTGTACCATATTCGATTTATAAATTGGTGAGAATTTCATGTGTGGTGGATTAGTTTATCTAGGATGAACTTCCTCTCTTAAAAGAAAAGAAAGATGTAAAACATGGGTGAAGACACAAGATCTTAATGAATGGTCGATTAAGTGAGATTATGAATGTCATGTGATGCCCAAGTCCCACATTCAATGGGAGAGACCTTGCAAAATGATTCATGAGCAATATACATCTTCAAATGGTAACCATCTTGAATGTGGATTTAACTCTTTTTAAAGATTTGATCCATGTAAAAAGCATTTGACTCATATGTACCAATATAGCTCATTATGATTGGAGCAGGATGCTCTCTAGTAAACGCAGGACATGAAGGTGGATTATACCCAAGTCAATTTGACGAGAGTGCGAAGTGATGTCAGGCAAAATGGTTTTTCATGAGGTGTGGCTTGGCAGGCTTTATGAATGAGAAGGGGCTCGAATTATTGAATCAAACATCAAATTGGGGAGCATTGCGTGGGCGATATGGGGCCTAATATGATGAGGATATCAACGTTTTAAGTGGAGATTATGATACTCCAAGAACCATATAAAATGAGAGGGACTTTACAAAGTGATTCATAAGCAAAACCCTTCTCAAATGGTCACTATCTAAGTAGCTGCCAAAATATTCCTTTCGAAGGCTTGACATTTGAAATAGGCCGGGTTGTTATAATTTGCTTTTAATCGACCGACATAATTTGATCATTGAAATAAATGACATATTTGGAAGCAAGAATTAAAGGTTCTTGCCTTCGGTCAATTGATGCAACAGAAATAACACGAATATAAAAAAAAAAAAAAAAAAAAAACTAGTCGCAATTGGCAAACATGCAAACTTCCCAATACCAGATTAAATTCTCTAATTTCATTAAACTGTTCAGCAAAAAGGATATAAGCTAAGTTACTGTGAAAACATAGCCAATCTATAGACTGCAAGTCCTAACAAATCTAAGGAAAATTATAATTCAACAAGGAAACTGAATTAAGAAAAATAACCTCTACTCTACTAAATTCACTTGCTACTTAAATTAAGTAGGAGCACCTAAGATATCAAAATAAAATTTTGAGCTCTAAAAAAAAAACCTAAAGGCGAGGGAAATAATCAAATTACAATCTAGAAAATTCACGTTCCGCGTTATTCTCTCCTAGTAGGAAAAACTCAACTCCAGCAAGTTGTGTCTACTTCATCCTCCTTATTTTCCAGCTTGCAAGACTTGATTGATGTGGTGGGGCGAGAGAGAAAAAGGAGTTACGTTTGCGTCCGGGTTTTCCTTTTTTGGGTAAACTTCTTGAAATACAGGGGCAATTTGGTCTTTCAAATAACTGCAATGGTGCCTCGGTGTAATTGGGCTTTCGTAGTCAACGACCTAACCTAACAAAAAATCTTTCGTGCTTCATACACTTTTAGATTTTCTTTTTGGAGGTTGGTTTTGCACCCACCATTATTACTTCCATCAAGAAGCCCAACTCCCATCAGTTGGCCGCTGTTACCATTAGATAAACCCCAAATCGAATGATGGACATTGCAAAGATTCATCTTTCTAAACCAACCAAATCAATCGCATTGGGAAAGATTTCTGCTGCCATAGTTGTAAGGCAACTCTCTACAAAACACCATACGTGAGAATGACAACTACTTTCTCAGGTAAGATAATTTCGCATTGATGGCATCCTGCATCTTGCCATCACCGAAGCAATTGCTTCCCTTTTTTTTTTTTTTTTTTTTTTTTTTGTCAACGTACCTGATTTCGAATTCTGAAATCTGAAGAGACACGATCGATTCTCTGATAGTATGCAGTATGACACATGATATCATCGACAAGAGTTTCGTATCCAAAACAGTTTCCGGGTTCCTACATAAACAAGACAAAGTTCATCGAGCGGGACCAAGAGAGCAAAACGACATAAACCAGAAGGAGAATTTTACAAGCAAAAGCTACATAGCCCTTTCAGGCACAGAATCTTATGAATCAACCGGCTCTTATCGGCTTTCCATCTACTCTGCCAAATTGATCATACAAGCATATCTATGTATGTTTTCCTATAGTTTAAACATTTTAGAATATGCAAGTTGAGGACGCATTCATTCACATGAACGAAACAGAAACTGGTTGGCTTCATTATGTGTGCTAAGGCACATGTTGATTGGTCACGTAAGAACAAAGTCTGAATTTCAGAGCTTCATTATGGGCATCGCAGCAGGACGACGCTGACGTTGTGGGCATCGAATAATTTCTCTAGGCATTTCATGCGCGACTGCTGTGGCCCCCGTGTTCATTAATTCACTGTGAAAAGAACGACAGAACTGGTCCAACCAACGTAGGATAACCTATGACACACAGAAACTGGCGTCATTAAGCATTGCGACAGAATGCGATCTACCCACGAAGAGGTTTTGGATTTGCTCGACGCTTCCCAACATGTTTAATGTGAGAAATTCGAGCGCGTTTCCTCTCTCTCTCTCTCTCTCTCTCTCTCTCTCTCTCTCTCTCTCTAATTCGAGAGTTTCATCACCAAACAAGCTTAGAGACAGCGAAAGATTGCTCAAGGCACATCTGCAGCATTGATGCACGCTTGAGTCTATCATCACCTTCGATCAAAATAGGTATCAACACCACATCAGCAACTTGTTCAGTATATTTCTCAACACCACACGTTGAATCTGAATGTAGTATGTATCATGAGTGCTACTGATTTGCAAAGAAATTCACTTAAGAACTCATTTGGAACTTATGGCGGTTTACAATATTATTATAAAGAACTTGTAACTCAGATATGTATACGAAGGAAGTTGGACCTAATCCTTTAGATAAAACCAAGACTCCACGAAATCTCAACTGGGATAGAGATCTAGAAATCCTTTGACAGGCTATATTCCTTGCATGCTTACCTGATTGTATATATATCTTATTCTCGTTTCAGCCTCCGATGCGAGTCCTGCTACATTTCCAACTTACTTTTTTCGTTCGTCTTGTTATAAAGCAAGAAGAATGCCAATCGATCTGACTATAGACGCTTTGCGCAAGAGTGGATTCAATAGATGTTCCCTTGAACAATTCAGATGGAACGGACAATTGGAAAGATACTTCAGACACGTTACATTCACCACTCAGGCGATTTCAAGAGCAGGTATGAGTCGAAGAACAAGCAACTCCACTCGTCGCGCATTTTAGCCCCATTCCGATAGTGAAGTAGCTTTCATGCCAATGGACACCACCCCCAGAAACGTAAAAAACACTCGATTTTCGGGCATGCGGAAGCCGAAATCAAAATCAAATGGTCCCGTCGAAGGAGTCATTGAGTCCTGACAATCTTCTTGTGGGTGTGCATCCACGTGAACGAAAGGCGCAGCAACTACGAACGTGTCCAATCCCTGAGGAAGCTGCAGAGGACTGGGGACCAAATGAATTTTTCTGTGTTGCCCGACCGGTCTTTGCGCTCTATCCTACGATGATGTAAAGACATGTCGATCCCTTCTCGTTCTAGGCATTTGGGGCGATGTCCTTTAAAACCGTGGAAGGGGACTCGTGTCTGATTTACCCTAGATTGAAACAGGCATGTGAATCCAAGACTTCACAGGAAAATTACCAAAAAAATGTTAAATCTATTACAATTACGCCGATTCAATTTTGAACTCATTTTTTTTAGCTAATTAAATCCTAAATATTTTGTAATTATATCAGTTCAATCCATCCAGACAAATTTGATTGGCCAATATTGACATAGGCAGCTTTTGGTTGGTGCCAACGACTATTTTTTTTAATAATATTTTTTTTTTACGAATCATTTCATTAACTTTTTATCTTTTCTTTCTTTTTCCTCCTTTTTTTTTTTCTCTCTTTTTTTCCCTCCTCCCGCCTTCTTCCTTTGGTTCCAATGACCGACCAAATGGGAGGGTTGACCGTGGTCGAATTGAGGCGGTTGGGCAAGCTTGCGTTGTAGTCGCTAGGCAAGGGCAAGCACACCCAGTCATTGGCAAGGCAAGCCCTTGCTAGACCCAACAACAACGAAGCCCCCCTCATCAGATCTGGCGAGTGCTGGCCTTATTAGTGGCTGGGCAAGCTCGCCCTCACCTAGCGATCGTGAGGCAAGCTCACTTACTAGTAAGGTGAGCCCTCGCTAGACCCAACAACGACAAGGTGAGCTCACTTGGTTGCCTCAGTCCGGTGATCGACCAGCTCTCTCCTCTAACTGGTCACTAGAGCCAAAAAGAAGAAGGAGAAAAGAGGAGAAATGAGGCAAAAAAAAAAAGGAAAAAAAGGATAAAAATTAATAAAATAATTTGAAAAAAATAGAATATTATTAAAAAAATTGTCACCAGCGGCCATATCATTGTTAACTGGCTAAATTTGGTTGGATGTATTGAATTGACACATTTGCAAAAAAATTATGACTCAGTTGGCAAAAAAAAAAAAATAAGTTTATGACTAAATCGGCATAACTGCAATATGTTTAGAACTTTTTTGAAAATTTTCACAAGACTTTACCAACCTAACACATGTGCAACCATATGTTTTTTGGATTTTACTAAATGTACCCAATTGGAGTGATGGGAGAACTTTTACCAACACATGTGCAATCATATGATTCTTGAACATGTGCAAGCTTAACAAACTGCCTTCGATGTTATGGGCACATAGTTGATTCTTGATTCGACATATTTCAATTTTCAAAACATAACGTGAGAACATGTCTGAATAGCTTGCAAGCAAGAAATTCAAGCCACGAAACGCTAATGTGGTTGAAATTTCAGTCCAAGCTTTGACTTGCGTCTATCCCATCCAGTAGTTATCTAACCAGCATCTGAATATCCTTCTAGTACTATTGGCCGTCTTTATAGAATATACAATAATTTAGAGTTTTCTTTAAGTAATCAAGAATTTTACTTATGACCTTCAAACGCACAATATTAGGATTACTAGTAAATCTGGACAATTTACACATTATAAAGGATATATTTAGTCTAGCGCAATGCATAGCATACATCAAACTTCCCATTACACTAACATGTTTTAATTGTGCTAAAGGTTGTCCAATATTTTCATGTAAATTTAATTGATACATCATATGGTACATTTGACTCTTTGATTGACAAATATTGATATATATATATATATATATATATATATATATATATATATATATAATGATTTTCTCACCATAGTGATCTTGACATAAAGCATAATCCCCACTATATTTTATCACTTTGATACCTAAAATCATATCTCCCAAATCTTTCATTTTGAGCTAAGAAGACAGATACATTTTAGTTTCGTTTATAACATAAATATTTGTACCAACAATTAGCATTTATCTACGTATGAGCATATTTTAACGCCACGCTCTTTGGTAAATTTTTAATCAAAGCACTTATCAACGTTGTTATTCTTAAATCCATATAACAATACCACCAAATCAAATTTCTTATGCCATTGTTACAATGCTTAATTCAAACCATATAATGATTTGTTTACTTCTTATTTTCTTTGTCTCTGCTTATGCTGTCATTCTCAACAAATTACACCATATTTGCAATGTCTTTTATATAATTAGCCTCACCATCCTGTGATGCTTCCTCAGTTAGAACGTGTTTTTATCAAATTATCCATAATTAGGTTCTCAATTATGTGGAGAAATTTTTTTCAATAATCATTCCAAGTTGAAGGTGTTTTTGAAATAATTGCAATAATTTGAAGGGGTTTAGAACTTCAAAAATAAGATCTTCGAGTTTGGTAACATATGTTTGAAGTTTCTCCACTTGTTTAGAGACAGATTTTCCATTAATTATAATAAATTCAAAATACTTCAAAGGAGTAGATCTATCCTTATCTTATTTGTTAGTAATATATTGGTCTCCAAGACATTTCAAATGTCTTTGGGAATTGGTGTAAGATTGAACAAATTTCATAAAGACGATTTGATAGAGCATTGAGAATCCTTCCTCCGCACCTCCTTTCATCATCATTTTCTTATTAAGATTATCTGGTGATATCATACCACTTTTATTCATAAATTTCAAGGTATTATAGCCAATATATGATAATCTATCACCATAAGGAAGACCACTCGAGCATATAAACATAAAAAAAAAGTTTCATTAGTACTCATCTGTCAATATTGCGAGTATCTTATGCAATTACCATCTCTATTTTTATGAAAAAAATAATGATACCGTATGATTGCTAAGGAAATTTGATTGTTGATAAAGATAGAGCAGTAATTTATAGTCCTTTTAATGCTTTGAAGCATGATGGTAATCACTGTCCTTGAGGTATTATTTACCCACACTATTGTTCCTTTTAAGTAACAATTGCATCAAATTGTGTATGATTTGGTTATATAAATAGATAACCAATCAATACATCTCCTAGGCATAGGTACTTTATCTCTATCATCATTCATTTTCATGATGAACCATCACCACTTTTCATGCCAATAGGCACCTCTTTTTATAATCAAGAGTCATCTTTTTTCATAATCAAGGGTCACATCTTTTCATTCAAACAAATTATTTCAACACATAATTCATCTACTACATGTTATAAAAGACGTGGCCTATGCGCTATTTGTAGTACATGTTATAAGAGACGTGGCCTATGCGCTATTTGTGTTTGGAGCAAGTGGCTAACGGTGCACACATGGCGGACTAACCAAGAAAATCCCATGAGATTAGCGGATCATTTCGCTTTCTTGAAATGCACTCTCTTAAAAACCATGGTTTAGCGTCAAAACGAATAAATACAAGAACTTATACAGAGGGACTCGGATTGGGCAGAAGATGAGATTGGCCCAGCCTGCAGAAGGGTTACGAGAAACATGAGGTCCAGATGAAAATGGAACAGCTAAAATGGAGCTGGCCTTTACCAATACGAGAAGTTGACTTGTCGTGATAAATGGTTGAGGAGGACTCGACATTCCTAATGTTTGTACTGAGGGTCTATGATCGATGACTTTTCAGTCCGGCCAATGAAATGAAGCTGCTATAATTGGATCAGCGTCAAAAAAAAAAAAAAATTGGTCCACTTCGTCTTCACTTCCTAAAATGAGCACCATAATGTTCGACACGCTCTCTTCTTCTTTTTCCAAATTACTCTTTGAAAGAAAAATACATTTTTGCCCTCCTCAAGGAGTCTTGTCACTTTTCCAGTTGCCATCTGCAATTAATTGAAGACATGTTGATTTTGATAGGAGTAGGTACATGGTCATGTGCAGCATCATCCGCAAAAATTGGTGACATCACAATCGAATGAGAAAACATTTTGACTTCCAATTTTTTTGGTGAGTGTACACTTCTCCTCTTTTCTTCTTGTGATTTTTTTTTTTCACTTACTTATCATAGTGCTAAAGCATACATATATAAAAAGAGAGGCACCCTAACCCTTGTCAGAGAAAACAGTGAGGGTCGGAGACCCTCACCAACACCCACAAGGGGTTTGAAAACTGTCATGGCCTGAGCATCAGGTTTCAAATCCTTATTGCGAAAAGAATTAGAGAGGGAAGAGAGGCAAGGAGGTGGAGCCACCTCCACTTAGCCACCAAAAGACCTCTTCGACCCTCAATGGGATAGAGATAGAGAGAGTTGTCGACCTCCTTTTAACATTGAAAAAGGCTTGGATACCCTGATGTAGAGGAAGATGCAATGTCATGACTTCATTGACAATGCTCACCTTGGGCTTATTTGGATCAAATAAAAAGTATATGGACAATATAAATTTTGAAATCTTGTTAAAAATATATGTAGTGAAATTCTATCCATGAAAGCCAAAATCCACATCTAAACCAATCCAATGATGATTCAAGTAAAATAGAGAATGCCATTTTCATGTCGAATATAAAAAGCATATGAAATAGTGAGATCGGTAATTTTTATTAGGAGGAGACCACATTCCTGATATATGTAATAAGATGGTTCATGATGGATGATTTTTTTTTTTTTAATTCGGCTAAAAAAGGAAATGTGTATTCTAAAGAAAATTACATTTTTAATCTCTCGAGGGTCTTCATCACTTCCCAAGTTGCCATTTACAATCAACTCATTTACCCAAAAAACAAAAATCAATATAATGAAGGATCAGATTTTTTTTTTTTTTTTTTGGGATCAAATTAAAGCTGCATTTTATTCAACCAGGAAAACCAAAAGGGCCCATTAAATGAGCTCCAGTACACAAAAGGTCCAAAAGAATTTGAGGAGGTAGACAATTACGTACGTGGGCTTTAAAGGCCTAGTCCGCAATGAAATTGGTCTCCCTTCTATGGTGCTAGATTCGAATACATGGAAAGCACACCAACAGAACAACACATTCGGAGAAAAGAGCTCTGACCTCCCAAGGCGTCTGACTGGAACTGTGCAAGGTATTGACCTGACTCCAACACTAGATTCTCCTTTTCTTTCTACCGCTGAAGGAGAAATTTTACGATTAATAGCAGGGGATGCGTTTCTGGTTGCAGGGAGGATGCCACACGGACAGAATGGGAAAATCCATCAAGAAGCCTTCCTTGGTGATCTCGGCACACGCAAGCTACTGCTCCTTCTTCCCTTCCCAATGTGTAAGCTCCATCTATATTTATTTTAAGATACCCAAACATCAGTGGACACCAGATCTGAGAGGAGCTGGTTTGGTTTTGATGGATTATCGTGTTGTGCAGGCCCCAAGAGCTAGTGATTCTCGAGCTTACAAGAGCTATCCGCAGTGGATGTCAAATTTGGGCGTTGATTTATAAATACGAAATGGTTTTGTGCCTTCCATATTTGCCAAGAACTGAGGCTACGACTTCCAAATCAGGTGAGTTATCTCAACTTTCTATAGATCTGCTAACCAAGCTTCTATTCTTGATAATCCTTGTGATGGAATATTTATTTTGAGCTGTGGGTGTGTCCAGACTCTGTTTGTCCATGGGCATAATAGGAAAAGGCGTTTGATTGTTTATGAGACTTCTTCATTGCACAGTGCGCAAAACAAAACAAGTACGATCTTTCTTTGATAGAGATTTTTCTTGATGGGTAAAGCATTTTGGCATAGGGACCACATAAAAATTCTTACTTTAGGCTTTACCAAAAAAAAATTCTTACTTTAGGAACAGTTTTCAATTTCCAAATTCTTCTCCATAGGCTGCGGGGCACTTTATAGGAAGATAATGCTAAACCTTGACTTATGTTGTGTTCAACTGCTCTTATGCTATTGTATCCATTCTTTGCAAAATACTTGCCTCACTGAGTCCCTGTCCATATAAATTGGTTGATTGCTATGTGGAGTCTAACTGGGATTGAAAGAATTTCATTAACTATCTGAGCATCAAAGCGTTCCTTAAGAAGCTGAGTATTCCGTGTATTCTCCTCTAAGTTGATGAAATCAACCACTAAGGAAGGTTCATCTCTAGGTGCTGGCCCTCTAATTACCCCCTTCTCAACCGTTTGTCTTCTCTAATTTTTATTTTCTTTCCATCCCCCACAAACCAATGCACATGATGAGCAATTAAGTCTCTTCTCATTAGTAAACTTTGCCATCCCCACAAAGGTCTTGCGCCTTTTTCCGCACGGCAAAAGTCCCTATGTGGAGCGTAGGTTCCTTTTAGTATCTAGCCCCAAAAAGATGACATATTCTGAAAATGTCTCTAAGCTTGTTTACTCAAACATTGCTTTGTTCAAGG
Source organism: Eucalyptus leucophloia subsp. euroa (assembly GCA_017140325.1). Classification (NCBI taxonomy): domain Eukaryota; kingdom Viridiplantae; phylum Streptophyta; class Magnoliopsida; order Myrtales; family Myrtaceae; genus Eucalyptus; species Eucalyptus leucophloia. Next base: position 13,245,889 of record CM029468.1, read on the forward strand.
CAATTAAGTCTCTAAAGCCTACCTCTCCCATGTCTTTCCTAGTTGTGAGAATTTTCCATTTTTTCCAATGCATACCTAGTTTAGCTACAGAGTTCTTCCACCAAAAGGATGCAATTCTCTACTCAATTAACTTACAAATCGACATTGGGACTTTAAAAGTAGACATTGCATATTGTGAGAGAGCCTCGACCATTGTTTTAATAATTATTTCTTTTCCCACTTTAGACATTAATTTCTCTTTCCATCATTCCAGCTTAATATTCACTCTCCTCAAAATCCATGTGAACATTTCTTTTTTAGAACATCTCCAATCCAACAGAATTTCTAAATATTTGCCTGTTTTATCAATTACAGGGACTCTTGGCACTCTAGCCAAATTTACTTTTAGGCTTTGAGGACGATCTGTACAGAAAAATATTCCAGACTTGTTTAGATTAATCACACATACATTTGCAAGCTTCTTGTGTCATCCATGAACTGATTTGTAATCGAATCTGTAAAGAAGATTTGATGTGACTTCACTGACAACGCTGGCCTTGGCCATTGTAGAACCAAACGGAAAGTATATGGACCATATAAAATTCTGAACCCACTAACAATATAGTAATGACGTCCCATCTACGTCGGCGAAATCTGACATAGAGAACAATCCAATCTTTCCTTTCTCTGATCTTTTCTTATGAGGAAATGTTTTTGAAAGGAATGAAACTACATGGATAATTTTGAATTTCAATTAAAAGCAAAGAATGCCATTTTTAGGGAGAGCCCTATCGTTAAATGACAAGAACTCTTCTTCTCTTACCCTAGAGAGAGAGAGAGAGAGAGAAGAGAGAGAGAGAGAGAGAGAGATTCTGCGGTTACAAACATGAAATCCTAACAATGCTAGTCTTCGATGGAAATGGAAAATTTAGGCCTTTCAAAGGCTTCTGAATGGCCCAAGATCAATTTATTAGCCAAGGTCCATATGTTCTATTCTATAAGATTTTTTTTTTTTTTGAACGAGCAAACAAAGATGCATTAGTAGGAAATGTTTTTACCAAGTACAACACTAGCATCAACGCACAAAAGATCCAAAAGAGCTAAGGGTGGGTAATTAACCCAATTCCCAGTAAGACAACCCAGTCGATGTGCTTTTGCTAACCAATCAGCTACCTTATTTGTGGATCGATTACAATGAGCTATTGTAAGACCTGACATTTTTTCCAGTTTCTGTTTTGCCCGGTCCAAAAGTGGTTGTATTTCCCAACTAATAGTCTCTGAAGAGTGGATCCCCTTTACCATTGTGCTACAGTCAGAATGTATAATTATTTCTTTTTCAGTTCTATTCAGGGCCAGCTTCAAGGAGATAAAATCTAGAGTTTCAATGAGAGCCATTACCTCCGCTTGTTCGGCCGATCTAACCTCCATAGATTTAGTAAAACCATCAATAATTCTTCCCAGATCATCCCTGCAAATACAGGTTACAGCTGCTGTGAAGGGGGAAAGTCGAGTTTGAGATCCGATAAAAGGGGCATATTCCTCCCTATTTTGCTCTGAGGTCGATCTCTGTTCTTGGCTAACTTCAGAGTTTTCTATTCTATAAGATTGATCAGTTGGATTGTGTCTTGCTATGTGAAGTACTGATGGCCCATTATCTGACGTTTCACTCTGAGTCCAATTAGGTCATTTGATGGTTTGTGTTCCTGCTAAGAAGTTGAGTATTCGATAGGAGAAAGAAAGAGGTAACTAAGGGCGAGTTTAATAGAACTGAAAAATAAGTATGAAAGAGTTTGATAGAACTGAAAATAAAAGATTTTCTGACAGCAGGTAAGAAAAATAATTAAATCTATGAGTCTCTACCGAAACGTAGAATAGCAAGCATTATTGAAAGATTTAGAAATTATAATTAGTAAGATTTTGATTTCAATAGAATATTCGTAATCATAAAAAAAAAAAGTGTGATTTGAGGTTCTCTAGCATACTTAATGTGGTTATTAAATGCACCCTAAGTTTCTAACACAAACATGAGAGTCATGATACTAGGGGTGTGCATTGGTCCCTATCCAACTCGGGAATTGGATCAAAACATATCGAACCGGCTGGTTCTAGGTGGTTCCTATGCAAATTTGTCTGATTCTTGGCTCCTAGAAACCGGACCAACTAAGATCAAATCGGCGGTACTAGCTAAAGTATATCACTTTTTGAGATGCGGATACTAAAAGTCTTAAAACGTGTTAAGAGAGTGCAATTACATACTAAAATTTTCAAAAAATACAATTAAGTCCTAGAAGTTGTCAAATTAATTCAATCAAGTCATTTTTTTTAACTCCGTCCAAATATGTGATTTTTTTTCTCTCCTATATGGTGCTAATGTTGATTAAAACAATGCTATATTGGTTTAAATCCGATTTTTAAGTACAAATTTTATTTAAATTATATTAAAAATAAGCTAGCTTAAAAAACACAAAAAAATAAATGATAAAGAGAGAGAGAGAGAGAGAGAGAGAGAGAGAGAGAGAGAGAGTAAAAGTAGGCGATGGCTTGTAGCACTCGCCACTGTTGGCGCCACCACCCCACCGTTGTCAAGAAGGGCCGGTGATGGTGGGGCAATGGCCAGTAGGCCGAGCCCCAGCAAGTGGCCGGCGACCCTCACCAACTATAGGCAAGGGCTTACACACCCTCACAAGTAGCAACCATCAGCCAGATCTGGGCAAGGGCTAGTGACCCTTGCTCAATTTGGGGGAAGGCCATGATTCTCCCTACAATTGATGAGGGTTGACAACCATTGGTCCAGGCTTGGTGACCCGGCCGACTGTTTTCAACAATGGTGGGCATAGTGGTGGTGAGGACCAAGGCCTTGCCTAGTTTCCTTCATTCCTCTTTTTTTAGTAAATATTTTAATCTAATTTAAATAATATTTAGGTATAAAATTCAAATTTGGATCAAAATGACGTTGATTTAGCCTTATTTATAATGTTTTAGTTATGCCAATGTCATGTAGAAAGGATAAAATAATAACAAAAAAGAGACACGTTTGTATCTTTCGTGGGCCAAGTTGAGCAGAATTTATAGAAGGACTTAATTGTATTTTTTTAAAAAAAATTTTAGGACTCAATTGCATATTTATGACAAATTTTAAAACTTCATGTACACTTATTCCTTATTTTATCATCCAACAAGTTCAAAAAGTATAGATTATTAATCTCTTTTCTATGATTAATTTTCCCGTGATAAGTAATCACATCTTACACTTAAGTAATTTTAAATATATTTAGGAATTTTTAAGGAAGAAAATAAAAAAATTAATGAATAAATACATAATACCTTCTATTCCAGGATAACCCGGAAACTAAACTGGGATTGGTTTGGTCTTGTTACAATGTAGATTGGAATGATTCCCGATTCCAATCCTATTCATTCCAATCATTGATTTTAGATTTCAGGATGGAAATCGATTACTCTTACACAATACCACTTTTACATGTCTGCTTCACATGTCATAGCTTCTTCTCTAAATAGAGAAAGAATGTAGGAGGACGATATCGAATAGGATTGGAAGGAATGATTAGAGCGGACGTTTGAATTTGGTCACTAAGTCAGAGATGCGATCATAGACAGCTAAACGACTCTGGCGGTTAGGCGATTCCGGCTACAATGTCAAGTGCACATCATCCCCTTGCATGGAATCCCGGCCGTTCATTCGACTAACAGAGATCAACAGATATGAGTGATCGGTTATCAATCCATCATCCACGTCCCTGGGCGCTTGCTGATGTTTTCCATTTTCACTTCTTTGGTGTACAAACCATTGTGCAGAAAATGTACATGAAATTCTTGTCCAACATTAAAATTGATTCGATTGCCAGGTTTAGCACCAAAGTTGGGATTGTGATCAACAAGAGAGACACTACTATTCTGGCTAAGGTAATTATTATAGAGAAATTCGAGGTCGAGTAGGATGATTTACATGCGATAGACGTGATTAAACGTGTAGGCACGGGCTTGCGTTGTATAATGTTCTTATTAACAAAGTGTAGGTCATTGCAAAGGGCATCTAGTGGACGACCGGTATGCATATCTTCTACGGGGGAAGCCACTGATTCCTCAGCTAACATAAAATGCAACTAATTATTAGAGGTGGGCAAAGAATTTGGGAACCGCCTGAACCATCCAAAACTGGACGGACTAACCTAGAACTAGTGGTTGCTGATTTCAATAAATTGGATTTGGTGGGAACCAGTACTATTACCAGTTTCAGTTATAGAACTATTTACATGAACCTATAATATATAATAATTAAAAAAAAAAAAAACCTAAATCCCTGAGCTTGCTTGTCAGTCATATTGTCTCATCTCGATCTCTCATCTCAACTCTCTTAAAGCAACTCCCTTGGTCTCTCCATTTCTTAACTCTCAACTCTCATTGATTGACGGCTTCATCTTCTCTCTCGCTCTAGGTTGCCTCTATTTGTTGTGAGTTTGAAACCGTAATTGTTGCCGCAGGGGTTGTGGCCCTATTTGTTGCTATAGGGGTTGTGACCCCTTACCGTAGGTGAGGGCCGCAACCCTTTGCTAGAGTTTTGATCCAAATTTGATTTTTCAATCTAGTTTTTAAATTAAATTAATATTTATATTAAAAATCAAATTTGGGGGCAAACCGATATCGTTTTGGGATAAAGATTACTGAGTAGATATTCTGACAAGCCACTTGGACTGGTTTTATTAATAAAATAACCCCATATTTGATTTCTTACAAACCTCACCATAGTTAGTACTTAAGTGTCATTAAAAAAAAAGGGCACTTAAGTATACATTTTGAAAGTTTTGGCACTTATGTGTCTGTCCGTATTAAGTTTTAACACTTGAGGCATTCTTCCCCCTCATTCGAATTCCCAAGTGGGTCCATGAAATAGTGGGCGGTTCCCAAATTCAACTTTTTGAAAGTGATCCTCAATGGGTGTTTTCGATTTTAGGGTGAGAACCGCCTACTCAAGAACCGATCACCTTGCTAATAATGATGAAAAACCTTCTCTTCATCTTTCAATTTTAATGTCAAAACATGCATTGACGTTGAAACAACCTCTTATTAGCTATCAATGACATTTCATTTGCAATTGTGGGCTTAGATTAGACATCCTTGGATTCGAGGTTGTCGCCTCATGATCGTGCATGAGAGAGAGAGAGAGAGAGATCTAAATAATACTTTATAGACTGAAACATTCCATAGATCAACGTTAGGACGTTGAGAAGAGCCACATTGGAAATCTACGATCACATGAATCGTTACGTGCAGCTACCAAGTCGTTGACAATGATGTCGCTAGAGGCATCGTCGTCTCGAATTTCCTAGCTCCTAGTCTCTTGCGTGCATTCAAAGGACACTATGCCTTAGATACCGAACCGCGGCATCAATCATGCGTGCTGTTGCTGAAGTAATAAGAGGCGTTAGTCATGCGTGCAAATTGAGAAGTAGGAGCCCACGAAGGAAGCAGAAATTAAATATTGAAGGCTTTATTTGTTTTTTTGGGCTTAAGGCCCATCCGCCCAAGTTGGGCCCAGGAAGCCCGATCCATGGGAATATGGCCCGTGGAAAGGGAGAGGTATAAAAGGGAGGAGAGAGAGAGAAAAAGACACTGTTTTTTATTTTCGGAAAAGACGTACGTCTTCTTTCTCTCTCAACGTACTCTCCCTTCCTCTCCCGTTTTCTTCAAAAGAAAAATAGTAAAGCACGTGAAAGGATTTTGCTTCCTCGGATCGAACGGGACCGTTTCTCTTCCTCCATCGACAACCGGTGTTTAATCTGTGGCGAAAAGATACGCTTGAATCCGTAGTGTGCTTTAGGATCAGTGATGCGTGTTGTTTTCCCGGGCTTCGTCTTCCACTTGATTTAGGGGTTCGATTCGGTGTCGAATCCAGTTTTCGGGGATCCGTTATTCCCAATATTGGTATCAGAACCCCGTTTCATGTTTTTCCCGATCAATTCTGATGTTTTTGATTGATTTTTTCGCGAAATCCCTTCGGCCGTATGGAATCGGGCCAAAATCCCGACACTCGAGCGCTTTTCGGCCATTTTTCCGAGTTTTCCTAAGTCAAAATAAAATTGTGATCGCATAGGAAGAAGCGCGACGTCGAGACGAGTCCGGAGATGTGTCGACCGCCGCCGGCGCCACCGCACACGCCCACATGCGCGGCCGGAAGGCGCTGCGCGTGGGCGCGACGCGCCGAAGCGCGGCATTGGCCAGGCCGTGCGCGCACGCGCCGGCCGGCGAACCGCACGTGTAGGCCACCGGCGGGAGAATCGGCACGCGCCGGTCCGCGGACCGACGCGTGACGTCACGTGATGACGTCACCGTGACGTCATCCAACGGTCGGTAACCGTTCGGATGACGTCACCGATGACGTCATCACCGACGTCGTTTGCCGGACGGTCACCGGCCGGCGACCCGACCCACCGGAGACCAAGGCACGTGGCAGGCACGTGCGGATGACGTCTGCGTGACGTCATCCCCCGCACGCGCGCGGCACGTGCTCGGTCTGCGCGAGCGGTCCGACCGGCCCGACCGGTCCGTCCGGTCCGGCGATCGACGACCATTGACCCTCTGACCGTTGACCACGTTGACTGTTGACCGTTGACCGTTGACTTTGACCGTTGACTTTGACCGTTGACCGTTGACCCAAAAAAAAAAAAAAAGAGGAGGAAAAGAATGTGTTTCTTTTTCAATTAAGTCTATGTGGATTATAATGTGATCCTTTGTTCTGCATTTGTTGCAGGAACTATGCCTCCCCTAAGGTTGCGCACACCTATTCGCGCGATTCTGATGAACAAAAAGATAGTCATGTCGAGTTGATAGGCGAATGCGAGTGATCATCGATGGGAGAGGGTGACTTAATTGATCATGTCCTTGAAGTCAACAGGAAAATTCAACAGGTCATATGGAATGGTCGTCCTATGTCACGATCAGAGATGGTGCGATTTTTCATAACCACTCTTCCACCGAATGGCAAGATGTGTTGAATCGCATATGGGATGTCAACGGAGCCGCTTGCTATAAGAAAATTGTGATGGATTTTGTAAACGAATATTACTATATTGTTTCAAGGGAAAAGATCAAGAAATTGAACAAAAGAGGATCTTTCCCAGTTCGTGTGCTGACTTTGTGTTAGTTGTATTGGCTATTATATGTTAAGTGTGCTTTGTGGGCATATTATGTATTGATTACTACCTAATTGTGTTAATTGAAAGCATTATTTTTTTTAATTGTATGTCAATTATCTCTTTTCTTTATTGCTGGTTGCTGTGGGTAATTAGGCGTGGGTAGTTTTAGAAGTTTTTGTAGCTTCATAGAATTAATTTTGCATATGACAATCATATTAATGATAGTTTTAAGTTAGGACTTTTAGAGGATGATTGGAAACGTAGTGATCTTTTGATTCTAAAGCCTTACTTGAAATTATTCATTAATATGATGGGTCTATGTAAAATAGGGATGCATAAATGATAGGCATTAATAATTCGTGCATATTTGTCTGATTTGTTCAGATCAATGGCTTCAGCCACAAAGAGCATAGTTGCCGAGCTGAACAAAGGTGAAAAGCTCAATGGAGACAACTATGAGATTTGGCAAATGAAAATCCAGTATGTGCTAGAAGAGCAAGAAGCACTTGAGGCTCTTGTCATGACCATGGTAGAACATGAAGAGGGAACCACTGCACAAAGACAAAAGAAACAAAGAAGCTTTTTCTGCGTGGAAAAGAATGAACTCTCTAGCTCGCATCACGTTGTTGAGCAGCATGGAAAATGACGTCATGCGGGAGTTTTGGCGTTTTGATAATGCCAAGAAATTGTGGGAGGCATTAGCAACTAGATATGGTCATACTTCGGTGACTAGACTGAGGCAGCTCACTATCAGGTTTGACTCTTATAAGAAGCCTCATGGTCAGACCATGAAGCAACATCTTAGAAAGATGTCAAACATGATAACTGAGCTGAAAGATGCTGGCCATGTCCTCACAGATGAGCAGCAAGTGCAAGCAGTGATTCGTTCCTTGCCTCAGAGTTGGGAGCATATGAAGGTGCACCTGACTCATAATGAAAACATCAAAACCTTTGAGGATGCGATGCGTCATCTTGAGCTGGAAGACGACCGCTGTTGGCGGCTAAGCCGGATGCTTTGAACTCTATTATGCTGGTTCTAGCTCAAATGGAGCTTCGAGCTCCAAGCGCAAGCGCCCTAACCGGTTTGATAAGGGGAAAGGCAAGGAAGAAGCAGGTCCTTCAGGGAAGAAACCCAAATTCAACCAACATGGAAGAAGGAAACGTCCTCGCATGAAAAAGCTTGCAAGGGTGAAATGCTACAACTGTGACAAGAAGGGTCACTATGCTCGCGACTATCGTGAGCCAAAGAAGGTATGCACCCCTTGTACTTTTCAGAACTTTGCTTATGTGTCGAGTTCTGTGTTCTTAACTGAGTCTAATCCTTTGTGGACTGTGGATTCAGGAGTGACAGACCATGTAGCGAAGGATAGAGGATCCTTCGTGGAATTCCGACGAGTACAAACTGGAACTAAGTGGATCTATGTGGGAAACAATTCCAGAGCTGAAGTGAAAGGAATTGGCACATGCCAACTGAATATGCGTGGTGGACGCACCTTGTTTCTTCATGATGTATTGTATGCTCCGGAGATTCGTCGAAATTTAGTGTCTGTATTAATGTTGGTTAAATTAGGTTTTAACATGAACTTCTGTAGTAGAGGTGTGAATTTGTTTTTGGAGACAAATTACTATGGTTGTGGCTATTTTCTGGATGGTTTTATTGTATTAGATATTGATTATGTTAATGCTAATATTTGTTATTCCCTTCTCACATCTCCTAATAAATATGATAATGATGTGAATGTGTGGCATGCTAGACTTGGTCACATTGGCCAACAACGTATGAATAGACTAGCCAAAGAGGGCTTGTTGGGCAATATTGAAAAAGTCGATTTGTCCATATGTAAGCATTGCCTAGAAGGGAAAACGACAAGTAAACCATTTGGAAAAGGAAAAAGAGCTGAGTTTCCTCTGCATTTAATCCATTCTGATGTCTGTGGTCCAATGAATGTAAAAGGAAGGCATGGGGCTGTTTATTTTATCACCTTTATTGATGATTATACTCGATACGGATATGTCTATTTGATTTCTCATAAATCTGAAGCGATAAGTTGTTTCAAAAGTTTTATGAACCTTATAGAGAATCAATTAGATAATAAAATAAAAGCATTGAGATCCGATCGGGGTCGAGAATATTTATCTGATGAGTTCAGAAAATTATGTGATGAAAAAAGGAATAGAAAGACAGTTGTCTATTCCGTACACTCATCAACAAAATGGTGTTGCAGAAAGAAGAAACAGAACCCTACTGGAAATAGTTAGGTCCATGATGACGCATGCTAACTTACCTATCACCTTTTGGAATGATGCATTGTTAACTGCTGCGTATATACTTAACCGGGTGCCTTCCAAATCAGTTGCTTCCACTCCATATGAGTTATGGACAGGTAGAAAACCGGACTTGAGTTTTCTTAAGTCATGGGATTGTGCTACCTATACACATGAGTCCTCTCACAAGTTTGGGAAATTGGGTCCCAGAGGAAAGAAGATTATCTTCATAAGATACTCAGAACACTCAAAAGGGTATGTGTTCATTGGTGAGCAGGAAAGTGGGAGTGTAACTGAATTTGAATCACGAGATGTTACATTCTTAGAGAATGAGTTTCCTAAGAAGGGTGAAATAAGGGAACATCACTCCTTATTTGAGACCTTGGATCAAGACAATGATATTAGTGGAGTTCATCCAAGTGGGAGCATAATGGAGAATGATGTGCAAAATGTACAATCTCCCATACGGCGAACAAGTCGCCAAAGTATTCCCCGTTGACGTTTTGACATTGAAGGGGAAACTTTTATGATTGCTCCACAAGATAAGGATGAGCCTAGAAATATCAATGAGGCTCTTAATTGCCCTAGTAAAGAAAAATGGATTCATGCAATGGAAGAGGAAATGGAGTCAATGAAATCAAACCAAGTCTGGGAACTGGTTGATCTTCCAAAGGGACGCAGAGCTATTGGGAACAAGTGGATTCTCAAAATAAAGCGAAAGGCTAATGGCTCGATTGAAATGCATAAGGCTCGCCTTGTGGCGAAGGGGTATAATCAACACGAAGGAATTGATTATGAAGATACGTTTTCTCCTGTAGTGAGATTTACCTCGATTCGCATTATTCTGGCAATAGTAGCTAGTCTGGATCTTGAGTTACATCAAATGGATGTAAAGACTGCTTTCCTCAATGGAGAATTAGAGGAAGAAATATATATGGAACAACCTACTGGTTTCATAGTGAAAGGCCAAGAAGAAAAAGTATGTCGACTTTTGAGGTCGATATATGGTCTTAAACAGTCATCAAGACAATGGTATATACGTTTTCATAATACCATAGTGGCATATGATTTTACAATGATTGATGAGAATCATTGTGTATATATCAAAAGATCCAAGGATCATTTTGTGATCATATCATTATATGTTGATGATATACTGATTGCCGGAAGCAATATGGAGTTGGTTAATACTTGTCAAGAGATGGTTGTCTTCTAACTTTGAGATAAAGGATATGGGTGAGGCTGCATACATTCTTGGAGTTAAGATTTCGAGAGATCGTTCGAAGAGATCGTTGTCTCTTTCGCAAGAAACCTATATAAATAAGGTTCTTGAACGATTTCGTATGCAAGACTGTAAACCCATAGATACTCCTATTGCAAAAGGTGAAGGATTGAACCATAGATCGTGTCCAGGGGACTCCACAAGAGAAGGAATAAATGAAACATGTTCCTTATGCTAGTGCTGTTGGGAGCTTAATGTATGCTATGATGTGTACAAGACCCGACATATGCTTTGCGGTTGGAATGGTGAGTAGATACCAATCCAATCCAGGTCCAAGACATTGGAAAGCCGTCAAGAGAATACGAGGTATCGAAGGGAACTGCTGATTTCAAGTTGAATTACCAAGGAAAGGATCTGCGACTTGAAGGCTATTCGATGCTGATTGGGGAGGAGATTTAGATGAAAGAAAATCTACCTCTGGATTTGCTTTCTTACTAAACAATAGCGCCATATCATGGAGCAGTAAGAAGCAAACGTGCATAGCCTTGTCCACGATGGAAGCTGAGTTCGTGGCGTTATCAGCAGCGGTACAAGAAGGAGTTTGGTTTAAGAGATTTTTGGATCATTTAGGTGTTATTGAGAAAGCTGCAAATCCATTGTTGGTTAATTGTGATAGCCAAGCGGCTATAGCGTACACCAAAGATCCAAAGTATCATGGCAAGACCAAACATATAGATACCAAGTATAACTTTGTAAAAAATATGGTTGCACGAAAGGATGTGAACTTGTAGTACATATCTACGCATAGAATGGTAGCAAATCCTATGACAAAGCCAATACCTAGAAATGTGTTTTGTGGTCATGTAAAATCTCTAGGATTGCGTAGAGTCTGATGTACTGAATTGTAATTTCCCTGAGATGTTCACATTTATGAAATTTTGTTTTTCATTGATTAATGCCTATGAACCTTAGTATAATCTTTATGCATCTTAATGCTCAGTGCATTATTTTAAGTTGAGAAATATGTCGGACAGATATAAGATTAGCCCACTCACACGGGTAATCGCCTCTGTTTACTGTGTGATAAATAAAGATGAGACTGTTTTTAAGCTTATTATCTAGGTGATAATCGAGAGCGCAAGCTTAAAATACGTATGTCGCTTTAACTGAGTGTTAAGATGAGGACATAATACTAAAGATGTCTGAAAGTAAAATACCCCACGCATTTTATTTTATCTGTCTAAGATGCCAGATGTGAGTTCTGATAAATTTTGTGAATAAGTAGATAGGTGAACTCAAGTTAGACATTGGGTATGTCTGAACTATCATTTGTACGGTATTGAAAGGTGTAGACATACGCTCCATGGGAAAGGAGTTAATACCGTAATGCGTATTTCATACTACGTATGCATGAGACAACCAATAAGAGTGGCAAAAAGTTTGATCTCAATTTTTATGACGTGTGAGACTCTTGAGGAAAAGAGTTCCTCAATTTTGAAGTCCCCTCAAGACTCTTACTTATTCTCAAGATTTCTATTTAGTGTTTGCTATCTTAGTGTGTTGCCAATGGTCATGAGATGATTCGATCTAATGGGGCATTTCTAGAAAAGCAAGCTGGACTGAAATTAAGAGTTTGAAGGAAAGAGGAAGATCGATTTTGGAAGAATCACATTGTAGTTTTGTATTCACTAGTCGACCAATTATAACTGTCTTTGTGATAATTATAATTGTGAATATATATATATATATATATATATATATATATATATATATATATATATATATATCATGTTTAAAAGAGATTAAGGGAGATATAAATGTGATCGATCGATCTAGGGTACTGCATACTAAATCTACTCAGAGTGTGACGCCCATTATGAGCTGCTATATATTCCTAACAGATGTATAGCAACGAGCTCTCAAAGTATCTTTGGTCGCACGGATTATTCACCGATATGAATGTTGAAGAGAGGTAAAAAGAATACTTGTTCGGCCCACCATGTGCGAGTGTGAGATGAAAGCTTTATTTGTTTTTTTGGGCTTAAGGCCCATCCGCCCAAGTTGGGCCCAGGAAGCCCGATCCACTGGAATATGGCCCGTGGAAAGGGAGAGGTATAAAAGGGAGGAGAGAGAGAGAGAAAAAGACACTGTTTTTTATTTTCAGAAAAGACGTAGTCTTCTTTCTCTCTCAACGTACTCTCCCTCCCTCTCCCGTTTTCTTCAAAAGAAAAATAGTAAAGCACGTGAAAGGATTTTGCTTCCTCGGATCGAACAGGACCGTTTCTCTTCCTCCATCGACAACCGGTGTTTAATCTGTGGCTAAAAGGTACGCTCGAATCCGTGGTGTGCTTTAGGATCGGTGATGCTTGTTGTTTTCCCGGCTTCGTCTTCCGCTTGATTTAGGGTTCGATTCGGTGTCGAATCCAGTTTTCGGGGATCCGTTATTCCCAACAAATATTATGTCTATGCATGCCTGTTCTCGTTTGTGATGCAAACTGTGTATTATGCATCATTATCAAGAAACAATTTGATTCACGCTGCATACATCGCTCTTTATGATTAAATCCGAACCTTCGACGAAATTGATTCTCATATTCTCTTAAAATATTGCGAAAATCGTGATGCCACCCAACCGATTGATGGTCCTATGAGCTATGTCATGAATGACCTGACTATCAAGACCTTATCGTACCTTCGATTGTCCTCTAGAGCTCTTTTTTGTGTCTTTTTCCTTTTTTCGAGCTACCCCAACATTGTCCATTACCAGCAAGAGTTCGAGGAAAAGCTAACTTCACCGGTTAAAGCCAAACATGATCAAGATAGTACGCCTAAAACACTACTTGGTCCACTGGAGAATTTGATTTACATTTTACTAATATTTTTGAAGAAATTAAAAAAAAAAAAAAAAAAAAAGTAGATGTAATCGGTTTGGTTTGGTTCCCCCTTCGAATTGAGAACCAAACCACCTAGACTCGGTTCTATTATTAGGAACCGAAAACCGAATCGACACACTTGAGAATCAGATCAAACCAGTTAGTTCAATCTAGTCTGGGTGGTTCTCGGTTCGAGTGATTCGTTTTGCACACCCATAATCAAAATAGGTTAAATGGGTCTAATTAGGTCAAATCATTTTCGACCCTCATTGACTTACTCATTTGACCGATCTAATGGCGGCTAATTCAATTGTAAACCTTTCAATTGTGTTACTTTAATTCTAAATCTTTTGATGATTTGTTAAATTAATCATTCTGGCCAATTTTGGTCAAAAATTGCTAACCTCAACTACCATCCTACATAACATGGTCGGCACTAACGTTTTTGTAAACTTTTTCAAAAAATTTAAAATTTTTATTGATTTTTTGTTCTCCTTTATTTTTTTTATTTTTATCTTTTCACAAAGCAAGTGAACCTTACCGGCCATTGGGTGAGGGCCAAGAACCCCTCCAAGGCCGTGAAGCCATCATCAAGTATGGCCGAGATAGTTGTGTCCGTTGCCTATCCTCACTAGCCTAGGCTTAGGCTCATGATGCTCGCACTAGCCTTAAGGAATATCAAAAATAAATAAATAAATAAATAAATCGATAATCAAGTGATAAAAAATTTCATATACTTTTCAAAATTATAAAAATTGCCCACATTAGTACTGGTCATACCACATAAGATGTTTAGTATCAATGTTAGCAATTTTTGGTATATATGCAAAGTAACGAAGGAATGGAGATAATAGGCCTTTATGCCCATTTTAACTTTTCTGATGGACTTTGACCACTTTAGTACCCAAACCGTTTTTGGCCATCAGAGGCAACCTCCTCATGTGACCTCTCTTCACTATACTTTTTTACATTCAAGTTTACCAAAACCTTTAAATTACTTACCACCGGCCGTTGCGGCGTGGATAGTAGATCCTTTGTCCTCCCCGCAGAGGCCAAGGTTCGAAGCCCCTACGGGGGCTGAAGCCGTGTGTATCTTAAGTGGGTTGCCGGGGATGGTGGGTCATCTCGCTTACGCAGCCCCCCAAGTTTACCTCTCCGGTTGCCGGCCATGCGGGGGTTTCTGGGATACCCAAAAAAAAAAAAAAGCCTTTAAATTACTTTATCTTATTATTAGTTAAAGGTATATATACTTTTAAATTTTCATAATTAACTTAGAGAAATATTAGCATCCCTAATAGATTTGACTTTCTATTTCAGCACAATACAAAAATTGAACTTAGTTTTATATATTATCTAAGAATATAAAAATTTATACAACAAATTTAAAAGATTGTACTCACTAAATTTGGACATTTAATAATACTCTCTATTCTTTTGTTCTGACTTAATAATTTGAGTTGATTTGATATATTGCGACAATTGTCATTATATCCAATTGATCTATTGTCCTATGAGCTATTTCAAGATATTAACCCTCTAGAAAGACCATATCATACCATTGGCTGGAGCTCTTCTTTATATCTTTTTCTCTCTTTTAGACTATCCCAATGCTATCTATTACTCAGCAAGAGTTGGAGGGATGACAAACTTCACTAGCTAGAGCTAAACATGACCCGGAATGTATAACCAAAGAGACCAGACATGATCATAGGTTGTACCTAGGTCCTAGTACATACTAATCAATTTGTTCACCAAGTTAGCTCTAGATGTTATGTTTCACCTCGCTTGACACATTTTCCCACACTTTTTGCTGGTCCACTACGGTACTATCAATGACATTTTGTTTGTAATTGTGGGCTTGGATTAGAGGTGACATCCTTGGATTTGAGGTCATCGCCTCTTGTTCGCGTGCGCAAGAGAGATGTAAATAATGCTTTATAGACCTAAACATCTATATATCAAGTTAGACTGGTCGTTGAGAGGAGCTACTTTGGGAATCTGTCATCACATGAAACGTCTCGTTCAATCATCAAATCGTTGACAATGTTGTCCACAGAGGTTTTGCCGTCTCGACTTTTGCAGGTACCGAACCGCCGCTTCAATCATGCGTGCTGTCGCAGGAGAAATAAGAGAGATTAGGCATGCGTGCAAATTGTGAAGTAGGAGCCCACGAAGGAAGCAAAATTAAATATTATCGTCTATGCATACCCATTCTCATATGCGATGCAAAGTGTGTATTATTATGCTTCAATATCAAAAAACAGTGTGATTTGTACTATATATATATAGCTCTTTATAATTTAATCCAAACCTTCGACCAGATTGATTTTCACATTCTCTTTAAATATTGCGACAATCATCATGTCACTTAATCAATCGATGGTACTAGAAGCTATGTCATAATATGACTTGATTACAAAGACCTAATCATACCTTCGATTGTCCTTTGAGCTCTTTTTTATATCATTTTCCCTTTTTTCGCGTTATCCCAGCACTGTCTATTGCCTAGCAGGAGCTCGAGGGAAAGCCAACTTCATCAATTAAAGCTAAACATGATCGAGATAGTATGTCGAAAATAACCAAACAATAGATTGTACCTAAATCGATATTTGTTCAAAAATCTTAAACCTATTAGTCGCGGTGGCCAACTCAATCTTAAACTTTTCAATTATGTCGATTTAGTGTTAAATATTTTGATTAATTGCCAATTTAGTCCTTTGAGCCAATTTTGGCCCAAGAAATTGCTGATATAGGCGTTGATTTGTATTCTACGTGATATGATTGGCGTTAATATGAATAATTTTTATAATTTTTTTGAATTTTTGAATATTTTCTTTTTCTTTTTTTTTTTTTCTTTTTCTTTTTTCTTGTTCTTTTTCTCTCTTTTTTTTTTTTTTTTTTTTCCGCAAAGTGAGTGAACCTACCCCCGCTGGCCCTTGTGCAAAGGTCGTGAAGGCCTCACAGAATTTGGGTGAGGGAGTCAAAGGCCATCGCCAGTGCTCACTATGGCTGGAAAGGGCTTGGGCTTGGGCTAAGGTTTGGGCTTGCAATGCCTACGCTGGCATGTGGAAAATAAATATAGAAAAACAAGAAGTAATAAAAAATTTCATAAAATTTAAAAAGATTATAAAAAATGTCTACATCAATACCGATAATTCTACGTAGGAAATTCAATGTTTACGTCAACAATTTCTGATAGGTATGTGTGAAGTTGCGAATGAATGGAAATGGTAGGCCTTTATGCCCATATTAACTTTTCTGGCGAAGTTTGACCATTTTATTACCCAAACCTTTTTTTTCGGGCTATCGGAAGTCAGCTCGTCATGTGACCCCTCTTCTACTTTTCTTTTTCGCATTCAAGTTTACCAAAATCGTTAAATTAGTTTCTCTTATGATTAGTTAAAGATAAATATACTTTTAAAGTGTTCGTAACTAAGAGAAATATTAGCATCCCAAATGAATTTGACATTTTATGTCAGCGCAATGCTAAAATTGTACTTTGCTTTATATATTATCTAAGAATATAGAACTTCATGCAACAACTTCAAAATATTGTACTCACTAAATTTGGATATTTAATAATGCTCTCTATTCTTTTGTTCTCACTTAATAATTTAAGTTGATTTGGTTTCTTCATTAATATGAAAAAAGTCAGATGTGAATAAGGGCCTGCATGGTTGCACTTGTTTTGCATTAAAGGAACAAAAATTTACTTCTTTTGTTCAGGAGCAAAAAGGAACAAAACGCGTTTGTGTGCGTTTACGTTCGCTTTTTGTTCTTTTGTTCCCTGGAACAAAAAGAAAACAAACAAGAAACACAAATTTTGTGTTTCTTGTTTTAGAATACAAATGAGAAATATTTTTTTTTTTTTTCTTATTTTCCTGTTCTTCTTTCTTTTGGCCGTCGCCGCCCCTCGGCCATGGCGGCCGACGGCCGGCCGACGGGGCGGCCTCGCCCCCCAACCACCTGCGAGGCTCGCCGGCCCGGCGAGGCCGACGCTCGCCGTCCCCGGCGAGGCCGAGGCTCGCCGTAGCCGGGGCGAGGGTCGGCCTCGCCATGGCCGGGCGAGCTCGAGCTCGCCCGGATCCGCGAGGCCGACCTCGCCCGGCGGCCGGCGAGCCTCGGCCTCGCCGAGCCACCGCCGAGCGGCCGACCGCGGTGGCTCGGCGAGGCCGAGGCTCGCCGGCCGGCCGGCGAGGTCGGCCTCGCCGGATCTGGGCGAGCTCGAGCTCGCCCGGCCATGGCGAGGCCGACCTCGCGCCGGCTGGCGAGCTCGATCTCGCCCGGATCCGGCCTCGAGCTCGCCCGGCCGGCGAGGCCGAGCTCGCCCGGCGGCCGGCGAGCCTCGGCCTCGCCTGCGGTGGCCGCGAGCCTCGGCCTCGCTGCGGTGGCCGGCGAGGCCGCGCCTGCGCCGCCCGGGCGAGCTCGGCCCTCGCGGGCCGGTCGCCGACCAAGGCCTTGGCCGTGACCGCCAAAAGAAGAAAAAAAAAATGAAAAAGAAAAAAGAAAAAAAGGAAAAATAAGAAAAAATAAAAAAAATAAAAGAAATAAAAAAATTATCCAAATTTACCAAACATGTTTCTGTTTATTTTTTGTTAACAACAGTTTTACCAAACACGCTTTTTTGTTCGGAAATTATTCCTGCGAACAAACACTTTTTTCATTTTCTGTTCCCCTAACGATTTTTAAACAAACGTTAAAACGCGCCCCTAAATATCTAAATTTTCATTTTTCACTCCCAAACTAGTTTCCCTTTAATGTATTATTAAGGATGCGAATGGGACGTAGGGAATTCGTGCCTGATGGGACGCAGAAAAAAGTGCCTTGCGGGCCCAAGATGGAATTATTCGTACATAATTGTTCGATAAATCAAACACCTATCGTATATTTATATACATGGAATTATTCGTACAATCGTCATTACATCCGATCGGTCAATTATCTTACAAATTTTTTCATAATATTACCTCACTAGAAAGACCTTATCATAGCTCGGATTGTCCCTTGGAGCTCTTCTCTATGTCTATTTTCCCTTTTAGACTATACCAACGCTATCTAATACCTAGCAAGAGTTGGAGGGACGGCAAACTTCGTCAATTACAACTAAACATGACCCAAATTGTACGACCAAAGAAACCATACATGATCATAGATTATAAACAGATCCTAGTACATGGCCTTGTCATCCATAAGTTTTGACCATAATCAATTTGGTCCCCAAGTTGGCTCTACATGCTTTGCTCAGCCTCGCATGCCACATTTTCCCACACTTCGTGCTGGTGCGCTGCTATAGGACCTTCAATAACCCCAATCTAGACTTACGTGGGGACCAAACTCGAAGAAAAAGCACTCAAGCATAACCTCTTTACTTTACCGTCAATTTAAAGCGGGTCACATTTCAATGCCCGCCATGAGTCATCTCTCATTGGACATGAAATTTTTTATGATAACAAGAACGTCGTGATCTAACTTTCATATGATTACTGTCGCGCCACAGGATGATCACGACGGTCTAATCTCGTCCTTCCTCCCTATTTCCGTGAAGTGACAAATGATGGCAATCAGTACGCCTCGATTCCCATTTCCTCGGACTTTTTCGACCAAAGCTTGATCACTTTTGTGCCCAAAATTTATGTGGGCCATCACAGGCCATATCCTCATGAGACCCCTCTTCGACTTTTCTTTTCACTCTCCAGCAATTTAAGCTTCTTCTTTTTTTCATTATCGAGTTAACCAAGATCTTTTAAAATTACTTTTTTTGTTCTCATGATTAGTCCTTAAATAAGGTACATATGGTTTTAAAGTAATATATTTGAGTATTTAGGTCAACACGATATTAAAGAAAAACTTAGTTTTGTGCATATTTATGAATATAAAACTTTATACGAGAAATTCAACATATTGTCATCATTAGTTTTGGACATTTAACAATACTCTCTAGCAAGAGTTGGAGGGATGACAAACTTCGCCAGTTACGACTAAACATGACCCAAATTGTACGACCAAAGAAACCATACATGATCATAGATTATACATAGATCCTAGTACATGGCCTTGCCATCCATAAGTTTTGACCATAATCAATTTGGTCCCCAGGTTGTCTCTACATGCTTTGTTCAGCCTCACATGCCACATTTTCCCACACTTCGTGCTAGTGCGCTGCTATAGTACCTTCAATAACCCAATCTAAACTTACGTGGGGACCAAACTCGAAGAAAAAGCACTCGAGCATAACTTCTTTTGTTAACCGTCAATTTAAAGCGGGTCACATTTCAATGCCCGCTATGAGTCATCTCTCATTGGACATGAAATTTTTTATGATAACAAGAACGTCGTGATCTAACACTTTCATATGATTACCGTCGTGCCACAGGATGGTCATGGTGGTCCAATCTCATCCTTCCTCTCTATTTCTGTGAAGTGACAAATGATGGCAATCGGTACGCCTCGATTCGCATTTCCTCCGACTTTTTCGACCAAGCTTGATCACTTTTGTACCTAAAATTTATGTGGGCTATCACAGGCCAGATCCTCATGGGACCCCTCTTCGACTTTTCTTTTCACTCTCCGGCACTTTTAAGCTTTTTCTTTTTTTCATTATGGAGTTAACCAAGATCTTTTAAAATTACTTTTTTTTCCTCATGATTAGTCCTTAAATAAGGTTTATATGGTTTTAAAGTAATATCTTTGAGTTTTTAGGTCAACGCGATATTAAAGGAAAACTTAGTTTTATGCATATTTATGAATATAAAACTTTATACGAGGAATTCAACATATCGTCATCACTTGCTTTTGACATTTAAAAATACTATCTATTTATTTTTTATTTTTTTTGGGTAACCAAGGTCTCACAATACTATCTATTTGTTTGTATTCACTTAATAGTTTAAAGTTGATTTTATCCCTTCAAGAATATGAACAAATTGAAATATGAAGTCAATATATTCAAATTTTCATTTTTCACTCCCAAACTGGTCATCCTCAATGTAATATTGGTGATGGGCATGAGACGAGGAATACATGCCTCGTAAATCTTAACCCCTTCTCTCTCTCTCTCTCTCTCTCTCTCTCTCTCTCTCTCTCTCTCTCTCTCTCTCTCTCTCTCTCTCTCTCCATCTTAATAGAGGTATTTGACTGATTTAATAAGTCATATAACTTTATTATTTTTTTAATATTTTAAGACTTAATTGTATTTTTACAATAAATTTTAAAACTTCCGGTCACCTATCCTAATAGTTGGAGTTCCAATATTAAAGTTGTCATCACGTCAAATTACACCTCTTGTAAGTTAATTTCACTTTCACATATGTAATTCGAGAACACTCTCTCATGTTCAATGCACAAATCAATGCATTCCTACTTCCTTCACCGTATCAAAAGCCGCTTTTTATCTAGACATTTTTGCTCCGGCAATCAATCCCCGCCTTCATTCGAGCAGGTTTTTAAAGGAACCATCTCCTGAGATGTTTATATTTGTTATTTTAAGTTACTAAATGCTTTGGAAAAATTATTAGTTAGTACATACTCAACTTGCTTAACATAAAGAAACTACAACAGTGGTGACAAAGTTAATAAACCAGAGCAATGATTTGATTGATACGTTAAAATTCACTATTTTCTTTATGAGAAGTAAGTAATCACTCGTTAAGTTTAGTGGTTTATAATTTATTTTTCCTCCCGCGGGCTGATTTTATTTCCTTAATTATGCCTACATATGATATGTTTTCCTTTGATGTGTAGTTTGTTTGTCTCCCATAGGCATACCTAAATAGAAAATTTTGGAGAAATAAAACAAAAATTCTTTAATAAAACATATAAATGCTATAAAATTGGAAAAATGATTTGTCAAATTGGAATCACTTCTCCATTGCAGCAAGCAAGGTCCATTTTTTTTTTTTAAGGTCCAATTTAAAAGACCAGAAATTGATTGGTCCTTCGATCGTGCGCTTGATGACGTACAAAGCTATGACCTTCTTTGTTTAATGTAGAGAATAGCGCGCTTAAAAATCTTATGTGGTAGATCTTGAGTAGCAGAGCACATCTAAGACATAGGTGGTTCAAGTCAACTCTACTGATTTTTCATGTAAATTAATGGTATATACTAACGTCTAAGCTCGAGTTATGTTCCCACTTAATTAAAAAAAATACATTGAAATTAAGAGCAAGTTTATAATTTAAAAAGAAAAAAAAAAAAAAAAACAACTATTCAAATAGGTTGGTCAGTTATTCGAGTCCAATCGCACATCGACACCGGTAAAGACAACGACACCGTTCTGTCCTCTTTGGAAAGGAGACGCCGGTGGTCCGTGCAATGGCGAAACGTTCCGGAGTCGACACCAACCACGTAACCGCAGAACAAACAAGTCGTGCTTCATGCGATGACATTGTCACTGTCCAAAATCCGTAAGCGGACAATTACAGCTCACTAAGGATGGTATCGCTTTTCCTCTTGTGCCCTTGCAATGTGAAAGCTGCCCGGCCATTTCCTTCGGGAATCGACAGATGAAATGGCGTCCAGCGTAAAGGGAATAATCGCCACAAAACTTGGAGGAGAGTACCATCAATGATGATGGCAAAGCTAAAGTAAGTTGGTTGAGCAGTCAGTCGCGTGTTTGAATTCAATGTCGCCAGCACTAGGCAATCTATTTTCAAAAAGAAGAAGACAACTCCATAATCTTTATCCAAATGAATTTATGTTGCGATGATCAAATTCTAAATGGCACGTTTCATTTGATCTTTTAAAACAATTAGTAACGGGTTTATAAACTTTTACAAGATACTATTCAAAAAACACGTGCGTTGCCCATGATCCCACATCCTTATTTATTTCTTTTTTCATTGTATGGCATTTATATGTTATTTGAAAAAGAGGAGAATAGTATGATTAAAGCAGTAGAATGATGAGGATGAAATCAGTTGCATGGTACTTCAAATTACATGTTATTACTTTTTATGTTATTCGATCACTTCTTCTGTTGTTATCCTTCCCAATGTGCTCTCTTGGGTTAGTTAACCTTAGTATTTAAGACGCAACACTATCTCTTACATTGGGGGATCTGCTAATTGATTCCCTTTTTGTTCTGATCCAAATAATGAAAAAAAAAAATTATTGACTCCAATTTTAAACAAAACAAACCATCGTCGTAATTAATTTTAGAGAAGGAAGACATCTAATACCAATCTTTGTAATTGGATTAATTCTTTGTCTGGGAATCCAATAACTTTTTAAGCTATCTTAAACTGTAACGACTTGGTTTGACAAGGGCGGAGTGTGGTCGCTGAGACCAAAGGGTTCAAACAAAGAGCAGCTCCTGGCAAGCTTTTAGGATGATAAAGATGATAAAGATGATAAAAATGAACCGAATTGCACACCAAATAGAGAGAGAGAGTGTGCATGTATATGTACATGTGTGAATATTGACACTAACTTTCGAAGGAGCCTTTTGATACAACAGCAAGTTTTATAACTCGAAAGTTAAGCATGCTCAAACTAGAACATTCAAAGATGGGTGACATCCTAGAAAAAGGATCTATCCATATGTCAAAGGACAAGACCGTAAGACTCAAAATAGGACGTCAAGGTAGACAATATCTCCAGTGAGTAAATCTAAGGATGTTACACAAATAGTAGTACGTGCACTTATCTAGTTTCATCATCAACCATGAGTTTGAACATGTATCCATTGATCTATCTTTTTAGAATATAAAATATATTGTTTGTCATTTTTTTAAAGGAAAATAAAGGATATCACAAGTAGAATTGCAAAATGCGAAAAGTTACAAAGAGTTGCAAACATCTCATCTTACTTTTACCAAATAATACACATTTTGTACTACGTTTGGAATATTCCGCCATTCCCCCTTCTGGATGACCATTTTCTCACATTTGTTTCACACTTTTAATGGTGAATGTTCTAACTATGTTTGGTCGCTTAGATTTTTAGTTAGGATAAGCTGAACAGAATAGGATATGAAATTTAGAGTTTTTGTTGTATCCTAATCGTTGTTTAATGATGAATTGTGGTGACAAAGCCATATATTTTTCTATCCTCTACTAGAATGTGTATGGGTTCTCGGTAGAATAAAAAATCAGACCAAACCGACCATAGAAGCCAATTTGATTTGAAGTTCCTGTGATTCCAAGTTCAGTTCCTAGTTCCTAAAAAGTGGAACCGATATTATATGGTTCGGATCTTGGTTACTGGTTAAGAACTAAACCAGGAAGGAACCAAAGAATCGAATCTAGAATTAATGAATTGGATTTGATGTCATGCGATTGGTTTTGCCAAGAAAGTGAAACTCTTAAGCAAAAGTGAGACTAAAATTCTCCATAGATAGACCATCAAAGGTAATGTTCTGAAGTTGCCAAATGCTTGCTTTAGTTAATGTCTGCTAAAAGGAAAAGACCCTGAGCTTCACGAAATGTCTAATTGCATACTCTCCCTCTAAACTTATCTATGCTAAGAATAAGTTGTATTTGAAGGGCTCATCATTCAACTCAAATATGGAAGCAAAGACGGTACAAATATGATGGATAATGTTTCAAGTACTGGTTATTTTTTGCTGGATCGATTTTTAGGGTAAAAATGGTGCTTCTCAAAGAAATCGTGTTTGCCCGTTCTTTGACGGGCTCTGGAGTTAAGCATCCACAGCGTGTTGACATCTCGGACAAGAGCGCAAGCGCAAGTAAAAGAAAGTTTCTTGCAGGGTCTATCTACGAAGGAAGTAAGAAAATTCGAGTCTGCCATTTGAAGTTCTGTGTTGGTGATTTTGTGTGCTTTCCAAGTGATGCACTAATCAGCTTTAGTCTGTTGTTATTGAAAAATAGGATTTTTGTTTGTTGCGCTCACTTGAATTTTACTTTAGTAAAAATGAGCAAAAAATGGAAGAAAAAAAATGAAAGAATAACAAAAATAAGAAAATTGACTAGTTTTTGAGTAGATCCTGAAACCTATGACATAGTAAATTCCAAATTTCAAGATATCCCGATAAACTAAATAGCATCAACACAGCTACAGACATGCACACGCGACACGCGACACGATATGTTGACATGTCATTTCTCAAAAAAAGAAAATTCCGACACGTTGGGACACGTTGTATATTAAATTAATATTTTTATATATACTATTCAAATTCATAAATAAATAAATAATAAAAAAGAGCCTATAATGAATCTACACTAATAACATTAATAAATTTATTCATAAAAATTTGGAAAGACATTTTCTAACTTTAACAAAAGTTATTGATGAAGCAAATGACTCACGAGAGATTAGAGTCAAAATAAGTTTATGATTTTTTATAGTGATCAAAATTTATCATTATTTAACATCTAGTGCTTTTATTTTTCAAAATAACTTTTTAACCCATCTATTTATTTATTTTTTAGCCTTACCTATTCATTAATAAATTTATTTAGCATTTAATATTTTTTTTTAGTGGGGCTCGGTGCCTATCACTTCCTAAAATTGTAATCACTCTTGCATGAGTCTCCATCCTCCTCTCCCTCCAAAAAAGAAAAGAAAAAAAAATCACAAATTCTTTTCACCCCTCCTTCCCTTACTCTTCTTTCTAAAACTAAAAAATGAACCTCAATCGCCTCCTCCTCATCCTTACTTGGTCTCTACCTCTTGATCTCTGCTCCCTCTCGGTCACCTCATCGTAATCACTTGCCACCTTACCTCCGGCCCCCTCTCCTTTGTTGTCATAGCCTCGTGTCCAACCCTCCATCGTGGCATCGCGGTTCTCGGTCTCTACTCTTCCTCTGACCCTCTCTCACCGTCCCTCGCGGCCTCGCCTCCGCTCCCTCACCCTTGCCTTCAGCTTCCATCACCATCTTCCCTTCACACTTGTAGACCTGCCCCAGAAACCTCCGGACATGCGTGTTGGAGCGTGTCGAAAAGAGTTGACCACATGTCAGATTTTCCGACACATGTTGTCTGCGTGTCCGCGTGTGTCCAATACAAAACGGAGGCCCTCTAAATGTGTCTATGCTTCATAGCCGATAGATTCAAGATTCCAAGTTGGCTCTACATGCTTTGTTCAGCCTCGCATGCCACATTTTCCCACACTTCGTGCTGGTGCGTTGCTATAGTACCTTCAATAACCCCAATCTAAATTTACATGGGGGCCAAACTCGAAAAAGAAAAAAAGCACTCGAGCATAACTTCTTTAGTTTACCGTCAATTTAAAGCGGGTCACATTTCAATGCCTGTCATGAGTCATCTCTCATTGGACATGAAATTTTTTATGATTACAAGAACGTCGTGATCTAGCTTTCATATGATTACCGTCGCGCCCTAGGATGATCACGGCGGTCTAATCTCGTCCTTCCTCCCTATTTCCGTGAAGTGACAAATGATGGCAATCAGTACGCCTCGATTCCCATTTCCTCCCACTTTTTCAACCAAGCTTGATCACTTTTGTCCCCAAACTTTATGTGGGCTATCACAGGCCAGATCCTCATGGGAACCCTCTTCGACTTTTCATTTCACTCTCTGGCAATTTAAGCTTCTTCTTTTTTTCATTATCGAGTTAACCAAGATCTTTTAAAATTATTTTTTTCTCATGATTAGTCCTTAAATAAGGTACATATGGTTTTAAAGTAATTTATTTGAGTTTTTGGGTCAACGATATTAAAGGAAAACTTAGTTTTATGCATATTTATGAATATAAAACTTTATACGAGAATTCAACATATTGTCATCACTAGATTTGGACATTTAACAATACTATCTATTTGTTTGTTTTCACTTAATAGTTTAAAGTTGATTGTATTCCTTCAAGAATATGAACAAATTGAAATATGAAGTTAATATATTCAAATTTTCATTTGTCACTCCCAAACTAATCATCTTCAATGTAATATCGGTGATGGGCATGAGACATGAGGAATCCATGCCTGGAAAATCTTAACCCCTTCTCTCTCTCTCTCTCTCTCCGTCTTAATAGAGGAATTTGACTGCACCGACTCTCTCTCTCTCTCTCCCGTCTTAATAGAAGAATTTGACTGCACCAATTTAATAAGTCATATAACTTTATTATATTTTTTTAATATTTTAAGACTTAATTGTATTTTCATAATAAATTTTAAAACTTCAAATTGCCTATCCTAATAGTTGGAGTTCCAATGTTAAAGTTGTTGTCACGTCAAATTACACCTCTTGTGAGTTAATTTGACTTTCACATATGTAATTAAGGAACACCCTCTCATGTTCAATGTACAAATCAATGCATTCTTGCTTCCTTCACCATATCAAGAGCCGCTTTCTATCTAGACATATTTGCTCCAATGATCAATACCCGCCTTTCGAGTAGGTTTTTAAAGGAACCATCTCCTGAGATGTTTATATTTGTTATTTTAAGTTACTAAATGCTTTGGAAAAATCATTGGTTAGTACATACTCAACTTGTCCAACATAAAGAAACCACAACAATGGTGACAAAGTTAATGAACCACAGCAATGATTTGACTTATACATTAAAATTTACTATTTTCTTTATGAGAAGTAAGTAATCACCCATTAAGTTTAGTGGTTTATAATTTATTTTTCCTCCCGCAGGCTGATTTTATTTCCTTAATTATGCCTACATATGATATGTTTCCTTTACTTTGTAGTTTGATTGTCTCTCGGAGGCATACGTAAATAGAAAATTTTGGAGAAATAAAACAAAAAATTGTTAATAAAACTTATAAATGCTATAAAATTGGAAAAATGACTAGTCAAATTGGAATCTCTTCTCCATTGCAACAAGCAAGGTCCAATTTAAAAGACAAGAAATTGATTGGTCCTTCGATCGTGCGCTTGATGACGTACAAAGCTATGATCTTCTTTGTTTAATGTAGAGAATAGCGCGCTTAAAAATCTGATGTGGTAGATCTTGAGTAGCAGAGCACATATAAGATCATAGGTGGTTCAAGTCAACTCAACTGATTTTTCATGTAAATTAATGGTATATACTAACGTCTAAGCTCGAGTTATGTTCCCACTTAATTATAAAAAAAAAAAAAACATTAAAATTAAGAGAAAGTTTATAATTTCTTTTTAAAAAAAAAGACAACTATTCAAATAGGTTGGTCAGTTATTCGAGTCCAATCGCACATCGCCACCGATAAAGACAACGCCACCGTTCTTCATGTCCTCTTTGGAAAGGGAGACGCCGGTGGTCCGTGCAATGGCGAAACGTTCCGGAGTCGACACCAACCACGTAACCGCAGAACAAACCAAGTCGTGCTTCATGCGATGACATTGTCACTGTCCAAAATCCGTAAGCGGACAATATCAGCTCGCTAAGGATGGTATCGCTTTTCCTATTGTGCCCTTGCAATGTGAAAGCTGCCCGGCCATTTCCTTTGGGAATCGACAGAGGAAATGGCGTCTAGCGTAAGGGGAATAATCGCCACAAAATTTGGAGGAGAGTACCATCAATGATGATGGCAAAGCTAAAGTGAGTGGGTTGAGCAGTCAGTCGCGTGTTTGAATTCAATGTCGCCAGCACTAGGCAGTCTTTTTCCAAAAGAAGAAGACAACTCCATAATCTTTATCCAAAT
This sequence comes from Eucalyptus leucophloia subsp. euroa, assembly GCA_017140325.1. NCBI lineage: Eukaryota > Viridiplantae > Streptophyta > Magnoliopsida > Myrtales > Myrtaceae > Eucalyptus > Eucalyptus leucophloia. Next base: position 13,273,936 of record CM029468.1, read on the forward strand.
GAATTTATGTTGCGATGATCAAATTCTAAATCGCACGTTCATTTGATCTTTTAAAACAATTAGTAATGGGTTTATAAACTTTTACAGGATACTATTCAAAAAACATGTGCGTTGCCCATGATCCCACATCCTTATTTATTTCTTTTTTCATTGTATGGCATTTATATGTTATTTGAAAAAGAGGAGAATAGTATGATTAAAGCAATAGAATGATGAGGATGAAATCAGTTGCATGGTACTTCAAATTATATGTTATTACTTTTTATGTTATTCGATCACTTCTTCTGTTGTTATCCTTCCCAATGTGCTCTCTTGGGTTAGTTAACCTTAGTATTTAAGACGCAACACTATCTCTTACATTGGGGGATCTGCTAATTGATTCCCTTTTTGTTCTAATTCAAATAATAAAAAAAAAATTATTGACTCCAATTTTAAACAAAACAAACCATTGTCGTAATTAATTTTAGAGAAGGAAGACATCTAATACCAATCTTTGTAATTGGATTAATTCATTGTCTGGGAATCGAATAACTTTTTAAGCTATCTCAAACTGTAACGACATGGTTTGACGAGGGTGAAGAGTGGTCGCTGAGGCCAAAGGATTCAAACAAAGATCAGCTCTTGGCAAGCTTTTAGGATGGTAAAGAGGATAAAAATGAACCAAATTGCACACCGAATAGAGAGAGTGTGTGCATGTATATATACATGTGTGAATATTAACATTAACTTTCGAAGGAGCCTTTTGATATAACAGCAAGTTTTATAACTCAAAAGTTAAGCGTGCTTAAACAGAACATTCAAAGATGGGTGACATCCTAAAAAAGTGATCTATCCATATGTCAAAGGACAAAATCGTAAGGCTCAAAATAGGACGTGAAGGTAGACAATATCTCCAATGAGTAAATCTAAGGATGTTACACATAATATTATGTGCAATTATCTAGTTTCATCATCAACCATGAGTTTGAACATGTATCCATTGATCTATCTTTTAGAATATAAAATATATTGTTTGTCATTTTTTTAAAAGGAAAATAAAGGATATCACAAGTAGAATTGCAAAATGCAACAAGTTACAAAGAGTTGCGAACATCTCATCTTACTTTTACCAAATAATACACATTTAGTTTGGAATATTCCACCATTCCCCCTTTTGGATGACCATTTTCTCACATTTGTTTCACACTTTCAAATTTTCAATGGTGAATGTCATGACTATGTTTGGTCGCTTAGATTTTTAGTTAGGATAAGCTGAATAGAATAGGATATGAAATTTAGAGTTTTTGTTGTATCCTAATCATTGTTTAATGACTTGTGGTGACAAAGCCATATATTTTTCTATCATCTACTAGAATGAGCATGGGTTCTCGGCAGAACCAAAAATCAGACCAAACCAACCATAGAAACCAATCTGATTTGAAGTTCCTGCGATTCCAAGTTCAGTTCTTGATTCCTAAAAGAGTGGAACCGATACTATATGGTTCGGATCTTGGTTACTGGTTACTAAACCAGGAAGAAACCAAAGAATCGAACCTAGAATTAATGAATTGGATTTGATGTCGCTCGATTGGTTTTGCCAAGAAAGTAAATCTCTCAAGAAAAAGTGAGACTAAAATTCTCCATAGATAGACCATCAAAGGTATTGTTCTTAAGTTGCCAAATGCTTGATTTAGTTACTGTCCGCTAAAAGGAAAGGACCCTGAGCTTCACGAAATGTCTAATTACATACTCTCCCTCTAAACTTATCTATGCTAATAATAAGTTGTATTTGAAGGGCTCATCATTCAACTCAAATATGGAAGCAAAGACGGTGCAAATATGATGGATAATGTTTCCGGTATTGGTTATTTTTTGCAGGATCGATTTTTAGAGTAAAAATGGTGCTTCTCAAAGAAATCGTGTTTGCCCGTTCTTTGACAGGCTCTGGAGTCAAGCATCCACCACGTATTGACATCTCGGACACGAGCGCGAGCGCAAGCGCAAGTAAAAGAAAGTTTCTTGCAGAATCTATCTACGAAGGAATTAAGAAAATTTTCACCAAAAAAAAAAAAAGAATTAAGAAAATTCGAGTCTGCCATTTGAAGTTCTGTGTTGGTGATTTTGTGTGCTTTCCAAGTGATGCACTAATCAGCTTTAGTCTGTTGTTATTGACAAATAGGATTTTTGTTTGTCGCGCTCACTTGAATTTTACTTAAGTAAAAATGAGCAAAAAATGGAAGACAAAAATGAAAGAAGAACAAAAAAATGAAATTAGCCAGTTTTCGAGTAGATCCCGAAACCTATTGATATGGTAGATTCCAAATTTCAGGATATCCTGATAAACTAAGTAGCATCGATGCGGACATAGACATGCACACGCAACACACGACACGACACGTCGGCATGTTATTTCTTAAAAAAAAAAATTCTTACACGTTGGAACACGTTGTATATTAAATGAATATTTTTATATATACTATTCAAATTCATAACTAAATAAATAATAAAAAAGAACCTATAATGAATCTACACTAATAATATTAATAAATTTATTTATTTATTTATTTTTATTATTTTTTTTTTGACCGGGGCACCTTCCGAACCCCGGCGCGGGAGAGTAAACCCTGGGAGACACGTGGGAACCACCACCCACGCGCCCTTTTTGGTAAGTCACGGCTTGCACTTAAAGCTCGACGACGCCGAAGTCGAACTTCGGGACTTCTCCGATAGAGTATCCCTTGCTCAACCAACGACGCCACCACCGCGGGTGGTATATTAATAAATTTATTCATAAAAAATTGGAAAGACATTTTCTGACTTTAACAAAAGTTAATGATGAAACAAATTACTAACTAGAGATTAGAGTCAAAATAAATTTATGATTTTTTATGGTGATCAAAATTATCATTATTTAACATCTAGTGTTCTTATTTTTCAAAATAACTTTTTAACTTATCTATTTATTTATTTTTTTAGCATTACCTATTCATTAATAAATTTATTTAGCTCTTTACCCAAAAAAAAAAAATTATTTAGCATTCAAATTTCTTTTAGTGGGGCTAAATGGGCCCTAGCCACTCATTTCATCCTGCGCTTTTTCCCCCCACCCTACGCCACTGCCAGGTGTGCCTGTCACTTCCTAAAATTGTAATCACTTTGCACGAGTCTCCATCCTCCTCTCCCTCCAAAAAAGAAAAGAAAAAAAAATCACAAATTCTTTTCACCCCTCCTCCCCTTACTCTTCTTCCTAAAACTAAAAAATGATCCTCAATAAAGTAGTAGCCCAGAAACCCTAGTAATCGCCTCCTCCTCTCCCTTGGTTAGTCTTCACCTCTTGATCTCTGCTCCCTCTTGGTCGCCTCATTGTAATCGCTTGCCACCTTACCTCCAGCCCTCTCTCCTTTGTTGTCATAGCTTCGCATCCAACCCTCCATTGCGGCATCGCAGTTCTCCATCTTGACGTCACAGTTGGCAATTGCAGCTCTCTCAATCGTCTCGGTCTTTGCTCTTCCTCTAGCCCTCCCTCGCAGTCGCTTGTGGTCTCGCCTTCGCTCCCTCACCCTTGCTTCCGGCCTCCATCAGTATCTTCCCTTTGCACTTGCAAACCCGCCCCAGAATCCTCCAAGCATGCGTGTCGGAGCGTATCAGAAAGAGTTGACCACGTGTCAAATTTTCCAACACGTGTTGTTCGTGTCCACGCGTGTACGACACATGTTGAGGTGTCCGACATGAAATGGAGGCCCTGTAAACGTGTCTATGCTTCATAGCCGATAGATTCAAGATTCCAAATCCTAATAGGTGAAGTTCTAGGTTTCAATTGAAATTTGGACTAACCCTGAAATTGCTCACCCCTATTATCTACCCTATCTATTGTTCGGTAGAAGTTGCATATTAATATAAATGATAAATATGCCCTAACGTACCGTCCATGAGAAAATACCTTGTTTGTCATCATTGACTCCCAAATCCAATATTCGTCCCAAAAAAAAGAAACTCCCAAATCCGACTTAGAATATTCGCATATTAATTCTTTAAGAGAATAGTGCATATCCTGGACATATAGAAGGACAATTATTGTTCGTAGAGACGGCTAATTTCCATAAATATTACACAAAAAATGTAAACGACGTGCCTTAAATTCATAGATTAACTATTGTATGACGTCTTTAAATGTGCACATGCTCATTATTGGCGAGAGATCTCGGTTTCGTGGAAACTTAAAAGGAGCCTTCGCTTCTTCTCTTTTGCCGGGTAACGTCCTCTAGAGGAAATTGAAGTGAATATAATGTAAAGTCCTATCAATACAATCTAGGAGGAGATGTTTTTGTCGTTATGTAGAACACGTGCATTTTAGCACTGAAACCCTAATTTGTACTTTTTGTGAAACGTAAGGTGAAAGTCGAACTGGAAGAGTCCGTGTTCAATGTATCTTCATTGTAAATTATATGCATACACAAACCAGCATTGCCGTCATATCTGTTTAGTAGCTGATCCTATGGTTCCTTACTTTGCGGAAGGGCAATTATCACACCTAAGTAATAGAAAAATTTTGGGCAAATTAGAGAGGCGTGACCAGAGAGGCGCCTAGTTATAATAGACGAATTTAAGGAATTTGTATGCCCGGCGATGGGTGAAGAGTAGCGCCGTATCGACTAGAGTTTTTTTTTTTTTTAGTCAGTCATATTCTATTCCTACTCTACACTTACTCTCAAAATTTTGTCCTGTCTCTTGCGGAGTGTGGGAGTCGAAACTCACTCCTGAAACTTACGCGTCCCCACTCCATCTCCCCTGAGAAAGTGGGGATTTGAACCCCTCACCTCCCCTTTTCATATTGGAAGGATAGCCATTAGGGCGAATCCCAGTAGTTTATCAACTGGAGTTTGCTAGCGAGATAAAGATGAGCGCAGGCAATAGCGAATTGCCGAATGGAAAGTCGTTTGAAAGGGCAAGCCTTTTGAGACCTGAAAAGAGGGAGAGAGATTATAGGGGTTGAAAGATAGGGCACAACTAATGTTGGGTGGCTACGAAACATAAGGGATAAGAGTCGATATCAAACCCCCACAATAATAGAAGAACAGGTGACCCACTTTGGTTCACCTTATCAAACTCCACAGCATTTTGATAAGGTACGGATAACTTAAGATCTTCAACTTCGTTTCTTCCACAAAAAAAAATATATATATATATATATATATATATATATATATATGTGTATATATATGACTTAGAAAATATTTTTTGAATGGTAATTACTTACAAAAATAAATAAACGAAATTTTTTTTGTCATTTAAAAATATGTTTAAATATAAATCGTTATCGATAACAGAAATATTTTCTACTGATTAATTATCTAAAGCGATATAAGTGATCAGTTTTAAGCGAATTTTTCAAAATTAATCATTCTTTCGTAAATGAAACGGGGCCTAATAATTATTAATTCCATTTGAATCAATGCACCATGGCATTCACCATTGCAATTGAGCAAATCATTTTGGTCATGACCCAATATGAATGCAAATGCTTCCATTGAGCATAAGAATTCATCGATGACAAATCATATTTAGCGTCAACGAATTCCCAAAACAAATCAAATTTCCTTGAGAGGGCATGACATCGTGCAAGATGGAACCCGGAAGACTAGGAAAGTCAAATCCGGCTATCCTACCACGCAACGAAAGACAAGCGAATCCGTTGCAAAATTCGAAAATTCCTGATCCCAATTGACAGTCAGCAATGGCTAACAATCCATCGACTCGAGGCACAAGACATTATCGGCCCCGTTCGAACGCGACCAGGTATATACTCAGGATCGAAGTTGTCAATCTATTCCCTCCACAGGACTAAACGTATGGCGAAGAAGTACCTCTCATTGATTAATGGCGAAGTACCTCCCATTGATTAATTCCGAAACGGGCAGCAGATAGGGATGGCGCCTGCCACCGCGTTCCCTTCTCCACCCCGGCACGAGAACGGAGGACCGCGGACGCGTGGACGGCCGCGGCCCGGTCGGGCCAACGTCACGCAATCGAGCGGGCCCGCCCGTCGATCGTACGCAGCCTCACGTCCCTCTCCACGCGTCCTCCTCCACTAATAAATGTATAAATAAATGAACACAAAAAATAGTAATTTATACAAGTAGGAACCTACCTTCTCTCTTGCCTTTGATTTTTCAAAATTTCCCCCATTTTCTTCCCGTCCTTTTTCCGCTTTCTCGTTGTCCGGGGGCTTTAAATTCGTGCCTGGGACTTCCCCCCAACCGTCAACGGGAATTTCCACTTCTTTACCTGTTTCCCATTCCTGGCCTCTCTCTTTCTCTCTGTCTTTCTTCGTGCGCGTTTCGCTTTGCAGCTTCCTTCCTTTCTCTGTATCTTCCGCTTTGGAAAAAAAGGGTTGAATTTTCAAAGATAAGCATCGCGCGGGGAGAGGTTCAATCTTGGAAGCATAGCCATCGGGTTCCGCACGGCTCTTTCGGAGCTCCGGAGCTTCCCCCTCCCCTTCCTCCATTTCATGGAGCGGGGGCCGCAGGGAGGCCGCCGCCACCGCCGCCACCACCACCGCCGCTTCCTGGGACACCCTCGCTACCCCGCCCCGATCGCCTGATGTCGTCGGAGATCCAGGAGCGCCCCGGGAGGCGTCTTCCTCGGCGTCGGATTCGGCGGCGGAGGAGGTCGGGCTGCCGGAGGTGAGCCTGATGGGGAGGTACGAGATCGGGCGGCTGCTGGGGTGCGGGGCGTTCGCGAAGGTGTACTACGCGCGGAGCGTGAGTACGGGGCAGGGGGTGGCGATCAAGGCGGTGAGCAAGCAGAAGGTGGTGAAGGGAGGGTTCGTGGCGCACGTGAAGCGGAGATCGCCATCATGCGGCGGCTGCGCCACCCAAACATCGTCCGCCTCTTCGAGGTGCTGGCGACGCGGACGAAGATCTACTTCGTCATGGAGTTCGCGAAGGGCGGGGAGCTGTTCGCGAAGGTCGTCAAGGGGCGGTTCAGCGAGGACCTCTGCCGCCGCTACTTCCAGCAGCTCATCTCCGCCGTCGGGTACTGCCACTCCCGCGGCGTCTTCCACCGCGACCTCAAGCCGGAGAACCTCCTGCTCGACGAGAACTGGGGCCTGCGGGTGTCCGATTTCGGGCTCAGCGCCGTTGGCGAGCAGGTCCGCCCCGACGGGCTCCTCCACACCCTCTGCGGCACTCCGGCCTACGTCGCGCCGGAGATCCTCGCCAAACGGGGCTACGACGGCGCCAAGGTCGACGTCTGGTCCTGCGGCGTCATCCTCTTCGTCCTCAACGCCGGCTACCTCCCCTTCAATGACCCCAACCTCATGGTCATGTACCGGAAGATCTACAAGGGCGATTTCCGGTGCCCCAAGTGGACGTCCCCCGATCTCCGGCGGTTCCTGTTGCGCCTCCTGGACACGAACCCGGAGACCCGGATCACCGTCGACGAGATCGTGAGCGACCCGTGGTTCCGGGAGGGGTACGAGGAGATCAAGTTGGCCGATGAAGACGATTTCGACGCCAAGGACTTTCCCGAAGACGGCGACGGCGGCGAGAACGAGTGCTTGAACGCGTTTGACATCATCTCCTTCTCCTCCGGCTTTGACCTCTCCGGCCTGATCCGCGACTCCGGCGAGCCGGTCCGGTCGGAGCGGTTCGTGTCCACGGAGGCGCCGGAGAGGGTCCTCGAGAGGGTGGAGGAGGTCGCCGCCGGCGAGGAGAGCGTGAGCGCGGTGCGGACGAAGGGGGACGCGGTGCGGGTCGAGGGGCCGAGCGGTGAGCTTCTCGCGGCGGTGAGGGCCCGCCGGCTGACGGCGGAGCTGCTGGTGGTGGAGGTCCAGTGGCGGGATGAACCTGGCCGGGGAATCTGGACGGACAAGCTGCGGCCCCAGCTGGACGGCCTGATTTACCGACCGGACGAGCCGGTCCCCGGTGACCCGTGATGCGACGTGACGTGCCACCAATCACAGCGGCCGGGACCACCGTGCTCTTTTGAATTCTTGAAAGTGATGATTATTCTGTAATGGGGAAAAAAGAATTGAAAAACCGCCCGGGTTTTTTTGTATATTTCTATTTTCTCCCGGATATGTCTATGTCGGCGGGAAAATTTCCCCGAAATAAATGGTCCCCTATCTCTGTCTATGCAATTAAATGAAAAAAAGGAAAAAAATTTGGGAACTAAATGGTCATAATTTGCGTAGTTTTGGTGTTACAGGCATTTTTAGTTCTCGTTCTCACTCCAAGTTTTGTTATTTACATCTTTTATTTAATTTGCATACAGTTAAACTTTCTTAAAATAGCTGCTCCATGTAAGGGCCTTTGAATCGACCAAACTTAAATAAATTTTCGTACATTTTCAATTCAATTCAGGTTATGAAAAAAAAAAATGACTGTTTTTTTATTCCTACTTGGTTATTTTTCATCCGAAGTGAAAATTGTCCATGTTCTTAATATAATGATTTACACAATCCCTCTCTTTTTTTAAAAAAAAAAATCAAAAAATAGAGTTGAACTGAGTATTCAATTTGGGTTGCAATTCAATTTAAAATTAATGCACACCCAGATAACTCAGTTGATCATTGAGTTTGCTAAGTTATATTCAATTCAGGTTGCAAATTGTTGACAGCTCTAGCTTTATGCTCATTCTCACTTAGGTCATGAGATTGATAAGATATGTTTTTGATAAGGTATGTTTGCTTTCACAAAAAAGTGAAGATTTCTATTTCCATTTTTAGTACGGAAAGAAAAGTAACAAAATGGAAAGAGTCTGTCAACTTTGGATGCGTTTGTTTGTGTTTCTGTTTAAAAATTGTTAGAGCGAGAAATAGAAAAAAGTGTTTACGTTGCGGAACGATTTTTGAACAAAACAATGCGTTTAGTAAACTTTTCGGGAATAAAAAATAAACGAAACATGTTTGGTAAATTTGGATAATTTTTTTATTTCTTTTATTTTTTCTATTTTTTTCTTATTTTTCCTTTTTTTTTTTTTTTCTTTTTCATTTTTTTTTTTTTTTTCTTCTTTTGGCCGGTCGCCGCCAGGGGCTTGGCCGCAATCGGCCGGCGAGGGTCGGCCTCGCCTTGATCCGTGAGGCCAAGCTCGCCCGGCGGCGGCGGCGAGGCTCGCGCCCGCGGCCACCGCCAGCGACGCCGACTCGCTCGGTGCGCGCGAGTCGGCCTCGCCTTGATCCGGCGAGGGCCGAGCTCGCCCGGCGGCGACGGCGCGGCCTCGCGGCCACCACCAGCGAGGCCGAGGCTCGCCGACCGCCGGGCGAGGTCGGCCCTCGCCGGATCCGGGCGAGATCGAGCTCGCCCGGGCCGGCGAGTCGGCCTCGCCATGGGCCGGGCGAGCTCGAGCTCGCCCGGATCCCGCGGACCCTCGCCCGGGGCGCGACCCTCGCCGTGGTGGGCGAGGCCGCGCCGGCCCTCGTCGGCCGATCGCCGACCATGGCGAGGGCGGCGACCGGCCAAAAGAAAAAGAACAAGAAAATAAGAGAAAAAAGAAAAAAATAAGTGTTTTGTGTTTCTTGTTTACATTTTTTTTTTTGTTCATGAACAAAAGAATAAAAAGGAATAAAACACGTCCAAACGCGTTTTTGTTCCTTTTTGTTAAAGGAACAAAAAAACAGAAAAAGTGTTTAAAAACAAAAAAAAGAAATACAACCAAACGCAGCCTTTGTTTCCGAATTTTTGAACTTGTCAAAGAACTGATTTACACCTTTTATCTCTTGCAAATATGAGGAAAAATATATTTTTTAAACTGTTTGAATTTCTTGGATTGCATAACCTTTTTGAAAATAATATCCATATTTCAAAAAAATTACAATTTTTTTTAAATAAACTTATGTGCGCAATATTCATACTTGTAAAAATTTCAGGCTTGTAAGATTGACCAAAAATTTAAAATATGCGTGCTGTAAAATTTAGATCAAGTTTAAAATGATAAATCGGGCAGAAAAGTAGTCCCCTTTTCAATTTCTACACAAAAATGTGTTTTGAGCCGTCTTGTCAATCGGGCAGAAAAGTAGTCCCCTTTTCAATTTCTACACAAAAATGGAAAATATTCTTCGCCAAACCATAAGCACCAAGATAAGTGTTTCTTTTCTCGGGTGAAAAGCTAGGTTGAAGGGACGTATTATCATGGTCCAATATTGCATAAATTCCTATTTCGTGAAAGCAAGTGGTAGGATTAGGCGGAGTCTCTGGCGTTGAATAAGTCAAAAGAGGCTCGCAGTCATCACTCGCATGCTACCTACCTTTTTATTCATTGGAAGCATTCTACCGACGCTAGATTTTGTAAAATAAAGTACCTTTGGAAAAATAAATGGGGGAGATTACGTAAGGTCCCTTGGGAACTTTAGGGGTCGGGCTCGCTAGTTCAATAACTCGTCTGTGCTGTAAAATGTCCCCTGAGCATTAATTTTGTTACGACCATTGACTCTCTTTTGTTGTTTACGTCGGCATATGCAATGCACATTACTTTTAAGAGGTAAATATATATTTTCATGTCATTTACTGTCAATTGCCGTAAAACAGGGGAAAGAAAGGAAAAGACAATGCTAATAATAAAAAAATGAATATCGATAACAATATTAAACAATAACAATTTGTTAAAAATTGGTAGATATATCCACATTAGTATAGCTAAGTAATGTACTTTAAGAAAACGAAGCACTAGTGTGAAATGAAAATAGAAAATGCCTAAATAACTAAAGGGTCGGATAACAAAAATCGGTTTACTTATGATGTGTATGTAAAGGGCTGATTACGGAAAAGTCAATCGGTTATAAAAATACCTAAGAAAATTATGAAAGAAATGATTAACCGATATTCATAGGAAATTAAATAATTGTCTTTTCTTTTAAAAAAGATCAAACAATCACATTCTTAGATACATGACGTGCGGTATCCTTTTAAATTTCAACTGTTATGTCCTGCACTGCAAATAATTAATTAATTTTTTTCCCAAGGAGATCTGTCCTTCTGAGTGCAAAATGGAGCATCTTTAGTCCTAACACTAAGTGGCATCACGATCGATAGTGCCTCGTAGCCATCTTCAACATTAGAGGACCCTTTTTGCAAACAATTTCATATTAAATTAATGTGGTCCAATGCCCCAAACTTTTCAATTTCCCTTCTTGAATTATTTTCCTTTTTGTGGTCCCTTTTCGAACTGTACCGATTTTCTCAATCCGAAGTACCAATTAGACCACCAAAAAAAAAATGGAAATATAAATAATTGAATAAATAGACTCGGAAGAAACTTCTATTCATATAAAAGATAAAGTGGTCCAATGGTCCTTGTGGAAGAGGAGAGACATTTATTTGAGCGGGGCCCGTAAAAAAAAATTGATTTTGGGTGATGCTCGTGCTTCGAATTTTGCTTGGTCATGGTAAAACTAGAAGATTCAAAGGTGGAAAGTGGTCACTCACCACCACTCATCGGTACCTAACTTTCAAACAATGACAATTTGAGTCATCCGCCTCTTTTTTTTTTTTTTTTCCATATCTTATAAATCTGATTTTTTTTCCATTTTTTAATTTTTCGGGAAAAAATCAAAATGCATGGAAGGGCACTTAATACTATAAGTAAGTATGGATTTATGGTAGAACTGCAAACCAGATTAAACCAGCAGTAGGAACTGATCCCGCTCAAGTTTTTGCGTTCATTGATTTCTTAAAAAAGTGGAATTAGTATTTTGTAGTTCAATTCTCGGTTTCTAGATAAGAACTAAACCAAGAGTCAAGAACCAAAGAACTGTACCGAGAACTGACGACCCAGACCCAATGTCGTCATCTTTTTTGGCCATGAAAGTGAAACTCTGAAGCAAGATTGATGTCCCGGATGACTGAAATTCTCCATAAATAGACCACTAAAGGTATTGTTTTGAAGTTGCCAAATACTTGTTTTGATTATTAACCCCCGAAAGGAAAAGTCCCTGAGCTTCACGAAATGTCTACTCTCATGCCCCGTCGCTCTCTCTAAACCTTTCTTTGCTAATAATAAGTTGTATTTGGAGGGCTTATCGTTCAGCTCAAATATGGAAGCAAAGACGGTGCAAAGATGATGGATAATGTTCCTGTTCTGGGTTAATTTTCTAGGATTGATTTGTGGAGAAAAAATGGTACTTTTCAAAGAAATCGTGTTTGCTGCTTCTTTCATGGGCTTTGGAGTTAAGCATCCTACGTGTCAATAACTCAGAAGAGCACAAGCAATCGGAGCTTGAGAAGGTTTCTAGCACAATCTATCTACAGAAGAATAAAGGAATTCTCGAGTCTGTCATTTAAAGTTTTGTGTTGGTGATTTTGTGTGCTTCCAAGATCCGCTCGTGTAACGGAAGAAAACGAAAAAGCTCTCTCTCCTCCGCCATGGAGGTTCCTCTCTACCGTTGGCGTAGTCCCCCTCTACCAGCTGGGTAGTTCCCTTCATCCGTTTTGCCCTCAACCCCGGAGCCTCGGTTTGCTTCGTGTCTGAGCACCCCTTTCCTCCACCTCTCTTGGCGAACCGTCGAATAGAGGTAAAATCCCTTTCGGAAACCCTAATTTCACCATCTTCATCCACAGCAAAGTCCCGATCCACCCCCCATCAGTCAGAGCTCCCTTCAACCGATTAAGTCACGATTCATCCAAAACCCTAGCCCCTACACACAACATTATGGCAGATCAGAATAACGAAGAAAGAAGGCTTGCAGCTCTATGTAAAAGCATGGGAAAACTCTGGAATGCAGTCGAGGTCGTCGACATCCCAGGTGCTATTTCTACTGACAAACTGATTGAATGTCGCAAAACCTTATTTGGTAAATTCTATACAAACCCAGCTTTGAACTATACGGCATTTTTAACTCTGATGCGAAAAGCGTGGAAGACAGAAAACTTCACTTGTGCCACTTTGGAACCTGGGTTTTTCTCTTTCTCCTTCCATTTGGAAGCTGATGCACAGAGAATATTACAGACGGGGCCCTGGTCTTTCTCCAGCCATCTCCTAATACTTAGGCAGTGCGAACCTGATACACCCGAGTTCTGTTATGATTATAATCACTGTGATTTCTGGGTAAGATTTATTGGACTACCATATGGAAGAGTTACCTATGATGTAATCGAGGAAATTGCTTCAAAAATAGGAGTAGTTGTGGAAGTAAAGCTGGAGGAGAAAGGAAATAGCACGTATAAGATGGGTAAAGCCAGAGTGACACTGTCGTTGAAACAACCTCTGAAAACTGGCGTGATAGTGAATCTAGACAATAAAAAGCTCTGGGTAGAATTTAAATACGAAAGGCTACCCCACTACTGTTATTCCTGTGGCAGAATTGGTCATTATACTACAGAGTGTGATGAGCTACCATATAAGGAGTCAGGGACGGAGCAAAACTTACCAACCAGGTATGGTGATTGGCTGCGAGCTGATGTGAGGGATCTCAGCCCCTATGGCAAAATCTTCTATGGGCAGAAAGAACTCCCCCCTGAAGAAGTGGAGGTGGTGCCAGAAACCCCACTATCTCCTATACCAGGCACAGAGCTGATTAGTTCAGCAACATCCCAGCAAACACATGTCTATAATACTCAGACAAAAGATCAGGCCACCTACACACCCTCCTCCTCTCGGGACTTACTCGTGCTTGACCCGAAGTGCCTCCAAAAGAGGGGAAACAGCTGCATTGATGAGGAGTCTATCCTGACAATTCATGAAGAACAGATGAAGGAAGATACAGGAGACCTGAAGAGGACCCCCCCTGAAAAACAGAAAGGAAAGAGTGTTAAGGTGGCTAGTGCAAAAAAAGCCAAAAGGTTTTGTCCATATGGAGCACAACCAACATCTCAGCATGCAGAAAACAGCATCCAGCTTGTGGAAACACCAATTAGGGTGGCAGAAATGTCAGAAAAATGGGCTCTGGTGGCTAGCCCTAATAAGCCACCAAAGTACCCATGAAACTCTTAAGCTGGAATTGTCAGGGGCTGGGCAATCCCCTGACAATCCAGGCCTTGCGAGTCACTGTGACTCAGGAACGGCCCAACCTTGTTTTTATTATGGAGACAAAGAACTCGGAGCAGAAAGTGCTTAAAATAAAAAGAAAACTTAATTTTCAGAACAGCTACATCGTTAATCCCGAAGGCACAGCAGGGGGCTTAGCTTTATTCTGGGACGATCAAGTGCAGATATCAATTGAATCCACCTCGGCCACAGCAATCTTTACCCAGTGTCACCTGACAGATCGAAACCAGAAAATGAAAATCATATTTCTCCATGCACCCAATGTTTTCAGAGAAAGAGTTCAGTTATGGGGAAGAATCTACTCTGAGAGTATACACTACCGGATACCATGGATTTGCTTGGGTGATTTCAATGAAATATTGAATCACTGGGAGAAAGAGGGGAAGTACAGGGTAGAAACTTACAGGCTAACAGCTTTCAGAGATTTTGTTAATCAGTGCTCTCTCATGGACCTGGATTGCAAGGGATGCTCTTACACCTGGTCAAATAAAAGGGAGGGAGAGAACCTGGTTAAAGAGAGACTTGACAGGGCACTATGCTCACATCAATGGAGAATTACTTACCCGGAGGCAGAATGCATTGCACTTCCAGCAATAGGCTCAGATCACTGTCCTATCCTGATATCTCTGGATCAACCTAAAAGAAGACAACGACAGAATTCAGATATGAAGCGTCTGGTCGATGAAACAGAAAGTAAAGACATTGTCACGGATACTGGAATGAACCTACGCACGTAACCGTAATCTGGTGGAAAAATTGCAGCAAGTGCAACGAGGTTAATGCGGTGGAGCAAGAGAAAGTTCGGCAATGCAAAGAAGAGAATCACCCTTTGAAAGAAGAGCTCCGAACTCGATGAACAACAAGCAAACACATGAAGAGACAGCTCGGGAAAAAAGAAATAACAAAAGAAATTGACCAACTATGGAGACAAGAAGAGATGTATTGGGGCATGCGTTCGAGATTAAGTTGGATTAAATGGGGCGAAAAAAACACTCGCTTCTTTCATGCAACGACAATTCGGAGGAGATGTAGAAATCGAGATAAGAATGCTGAAAAACGAGAGTGGTGAATGGGTAAGAGGGGAACGGCGGATACGGGGAATGACTGAAAAGTTTTTCAAAAGCTTATATACATCGGTGGGAGACCGCAACCGGCAACCTATACTACAAAGACATCCCTACTTTAGTGGATGACCGATGAAACAAACCTTAATGGAGAATTTCACGGAGGAGGAAGTTACCATTGCAATGCGCAGCTTGGAGCCTTTAAGGCACCTGGTCCTGATGGGTTTCACGGCATATTTTACAGAGAGCACTGGCCAGTTGTCTCCAAAGACATCCATCAAGCACTGCAGCTACTATTCACCACAGGCCATCTCGATCCTGCACTAAACAGAACACGAATCATACTGATTCCCAAAGTCCCACAGCCAGAAAAACTAGAGCAATATCGCCCTATCAGTCTCTGCAACTTCCTATACAAAATAATCTCAAAAGTCCTTACAAACAGACTCAAACCTATCCTACCCCATATCATCGCGGAGGAGGAAGCGGGCGCTTTCGTGGGAGGAAGGCGGATACGAGGACAACATACTAATCGTACAAGAAGTGCTCCACGATTCCGAACTAGCAACAGGAGGAAGAAATTTCAAACGTCCTAAAACTGGACATGCAAAAGGCCTACGATCGCATCGAGTGGGATTTTCTAAAGGCATGCCTAACAAAATTGGGCTTTGGTGACAAATGGATAACATGGATAATGCAATGTGTGAGCACAGTATCCTTCAGTATTAACCTTAATGGAGATCCGTTACCTTTTTTCAAACCTACCGTGGCTGCGCCAAGGAGACCCACTCTCACCGTACTGTTTATCATCGTAGCCAATGTATTGTCAATTCTGATGCAGAAAGCTATGCAGGAGGGTACGCTCAGTGGGATCAGATTGAACAGCCATTGCCCTACTTTGTCCCATCTGCTATTTGCGGATGATTCAATCTTTTTCCTGCATGGAACAGTAATGGAATGTCAAAACCTTGCTGAAATACTCAATCAGTACTGCTTTGCTTCAGGCCAGGCAATCAACCTAAACAAATCAGGCATCTACTTCAGTAAAGGATGTCCTACAGATCTAAGAAGGAATATGGCATCTACCCTTAGGGTTCCAGAAATCACAAAAACAGGAAAATACCTGGGCATACCTTCAGACTGGGGACACTCCAAGAAGGACATGTTCGCTTGGATCCTCGCTCGAGTAAATTCCAAATTGAGCAGCTGGAAGGAGAAACTGTTATCAAAAGCCGGAAAGGAAATTCTCATAAAGGCAGTAGTACAAGCCATCCCTCAGTACGCGATGTCTATATTTAAAATTCCCATTTCAATCTGTAAAGCAATAGAGAAGAAGGTGGCATCTTTCGGTGGAAAAGCAACGAGAGAAAGAATGCAATACATTGGAAAAAGTGGGACTTGTTGAAAACAGGGAAAGGCGAAGGGGGTTTGGGGTTTAAAGATCTACAAACCTTTAATAAAGCATTGTTAGCAAAGCGTATGTGGCGCATAATTCAAAATCCGAACTCTTTGTTACCCGAATATGGAAAGGGCTTTATTACTCACGGGAGATTTCCGGACTGCTGCGGAGGGTCAAGGCCTTCGTGGGGATGGCGAGCATCATCATGGCAAGGGACTCGGTTGCTCTCGGGTCATGCATAGGATCGGAAATGGCAAAAATACTTCAATCGAACAGCGAGATGGCTAAAAAGTGGTAAATTAGAAGGCCCAAAGACCACAGCATGAACCACGAGAAAGTTGCGTAACTCATACATCCAGACACGGTACATGGAATGAGCCATTAATATATTCTATGTTCGATGAAAGGAGAGTGCGGGAAATCCTAGCCACACCCATTGGTTTACCCGACGATAATGACAAGTTGGTATGGATGCACACAAAAACAGGAGAATACTCGGTAAAAAGTGGCTACTTCACGTTTAAAAAAGCCTCTGTCATCACACGGACAATCAAGCAACAACATCGTACCGAGGCCGGTCCCGAACTATGGAAAATCATCTGGCAGCCCACAATCCCACCCGAACAAGAATTTTTCTCTGGAATGCTTGCAACAATGCCTTAGCTACAAAGGAAAACTTGCACCACCGCAAAATCGTACCTTCTCCCTTATGTCCTCTCTGCAAAACAGAAGCAGAAACACTGGAGCACACTTTTCTGCTCTGCCCATGGACTGAAAAGGTCTGGAATTCGGCCCCCTTGCATATACAGATTCCCAGAGTCGGCCTCTCCCGATTTGAAGAGTGGATCTGTGACATAAATCAGTCTTCAGCAACCTCGGGTAATTTCAACCTAATTGCTTTGAGGTATTATGGAATATCCGGAAGGAAAGAAATCGATTCATATTTAATCGCGGGTTCCGAGAACAAACACAATCATAGCCCGAGCGAAGCATTTACGAGAGAACTATAGATCGTAAATGGCAAAAAGAACACCAAGAAGGAAATCGAACACTTATCGACTCTTGGCTTCCACCTCCTCCAGGAACGATTTGTATTAATGTCGATGCGGCCTTCGACCCGGATCCGGAAAGGAACACAAGAAACACCGATCGACGAACCCCCACCGAGATGACGAGACTCCTCCACACCGCGGCCATAGCATGTATCTGCGGGAATCACCGAGGCCTCATCGTCGATGGGTTTGCGAAGCCGATCGGCTGCGACTTCGGCTCTCCGGGCGAAACGATCGCCATCGACGAAACCCTAAATTTCATCGCGAACCGGAACTTTCTCTCTCCTCAAGTACACTCGACCGCCTATCTATTGTGCACGCGTTGAAGACTTCAACTGAGTTGAGTTGGGAACTGACTCCGATCGTGAGACGGGCCCGAGCAAAATTACTTCATCTTCCGGGCCTCACGTTGGCCCATTGTACCAGAAATTTAAACCGCCTGCGGATTGGATCGCCAAAGCATGCCGGACCAAATCTCTACCCCCGCATGGATTCGTAATCCCCCCCCTGTTTTATTTGATCTACTATGCTCGATGCTCTGAGTGTTTTGTTTCATCATATGAAGTAGTAAATAAAATGATGATGGTTTCAGTTCAAAAAAAAAAAAAAAAAAAAAAAAAAGAGACGCACGTATCAGCTTTAGTTTGTTGTCATTGACAAATAGAACAAAAAAAGCGAGGAAAAAAACAATGAAATAAAAAAAAAAAAAGAAATTGTCCAGTTTTGGGATAGACCTTAGAATAGACTCTAACTTACTAATGATGTGGATTTCAGATTCCAAAGAATAAATGACGGTTTTGGATTTCAAAAATCAAGAAATTGTTTCTAATAAGATATGTTTTGGATTTCGAATAAGTTTTGAATGGAATCTGATTTGTTATGGAACCACTTACCTTTACTTAATATAAATGTAAATAAACAAAATGAGTAAGTGATTACGGAAGTTCACGTGGAGTCTATTTAGAATTGCTCTTTGATAGTCATATTTCGCAACAATCATTTGAAAAAAGTTACCAATTTGTGTATAAGGGGAAAAAAACGATATGTTAGATATAACAAAATCCTATACTTCGCGAACAGCAATAAAATAACTTGCAATATGTCTCTTAAAACGTCAGATAATTGACTATCTGATCACCACTTTTTCGTCTGAGAATTGCTGCGGAAAATTCAACAGTTGTAAAAATGGACTGAGAATGTTCTTGGTCCCTATACTTGACAAGATACAAGCATAATAAGCTCAGCCTTAGAAATAATGGGGTGAAGCTCCTTAGGAAGATTCCTTGCGCCCACCAAAGAATAAGAAATGTTATCCTGATCGCGTCACATGTCATTCGGAGGGTGTAGTTGTTGCATTATTGATTTAAACTTTAAATACTCCATAATGATATAAGTGCAATTCATTATTTATTTGATACCTTACTCTACATTTCAAGATCTAAAAAGTACATAAAATATTATTCTAATTTAAAGTCATGTTGGAGAGAGTAGGTGTTGCATTATTGACGTATTTAAAATTTAAAAAACAAAACTCAATTATGGTGTCATCATTGATACTTAACTGTACATATCAAGATCTAAACCCTAAAAAGATTCCTCTTGAATAAAAAATTGCTCCATGTTCATTGAAAACATCTATTTACAATCAGCGATTCCCGTGGATTGTCTCGATCTCGCCTACAATTTAATTGATCATTATTCGGCATTATTAGATGATTAATTTGATGAAAGAGAATATAAGCAGATGCATGGTTCCCTCCTCCTCCTCCTCCTCCTTCTAAGGAAACCACGTTGGACTTGTTATATGTCCTCGACTTATACTTCGTCGATAACACGGCATACAGAATCTATCCATGTGTAGGTGAAGTGAACAGCATTTTTTCCTGGTGTTTTACAAAGATAATCGTAGGTTTAATACAAACCAGGGTGAAATTATTACAAGAATACCGTTTTGTTTTTAAGCATATTGGTATCTCAAGAAGCATCAATATTAATGTTCGAAAACTTTCACTTTCATGACCTGCCACAATAATCATGACAAAGATAAAGATAAAGATCGAAGCTGAAAAAAGCGAAGAATAAAAGTAGCTTGCGATAGTAACGTCGTTGGTTCGAAAGAATGATTTTAATTTTTAATTTTTATTAATATTATTGCAGAAGTACTTTAATTATTATTTTGTCGCCCTTGACAAAAAAAAAGGATCGGTACATTGTTTGCAAACTTGAAAATCTCAGTTTCCACTAGAAATAATGAAAAAGAAAAACGCAACTTGGTATTTTGCATTTCATCAAGACCCAAAAATATTCATTGCTGAACTGATTGCCTGACAGCCGAGGTCACATGGCCACTTTGTCTGGTTGCCCTGGGTTAGACTGTAAATAAATCGATAAAAAAATGGTGGTACGGATGGTCAATGCTAGTGTCCACCTTGAATGTTATTATATTGAATTTGGTTCAATTTTGACGAAATGATTTTGCATTTCCTACATCTCGCAAGCATCTTTGAATGAAGGGTTATTTTGTGAAAGTAGTAGAGTTTGAATAACTCATTTCGGTGTATATTTTGTAAAGTAACTTTGGAAGTGAAAATAAAAGGAATAATATAAAAAGAAAAACGGATCTTGGCAAGCATTGGCAAAGGTAGGGACTAGGGGAGCTTCACTTGCGTCGACCATAGGCAAGCCTTGATGGCGACCAAAGGTGTCGTCGGCTGAGGTCACATGAACCCAACCAAGGCTACCCTGGGGTCACACAACCTAGACAATGTAAAGATGCTTGATCCGCGATTTGCAACATAGATTCTAGGGTTTATTGATTTGGGGATTTGCTACATCAGAGCTGCACCCATCCGGGCCCTTCAACCATTAGCAACCCAAGCAACAATCGCCAAGGATGCATGATGCTAAGGTCGCACAGCCACGATTGAAAGGCCAGATCAAGGTTGCTCAACCCTCGACCTTGACCTAGACCCACAACAGCTTAGGCAATGATAGTAGCTTCGGCGAAGGCAGTGGCTTGATAGCACTTGCAACCCTGAATCTCATCCTTGACGTCGACTTGGACCTCAACCTCAATGATGAAACCAGAGAGCACAAGGAAGAAGATGAACAATATTTTTTTAGGGTAAAAGAGGAACACATAATTATCAATGTGGGCAATATTGAAAAGAAAAAATTCATTAAACCTGCACAATATCATTCTGAAAATGCCAAAACTTAAGGCAAGTTATCTGTCTTGGGTTTTCAGCTTTCCTAATACTAACATTTGGCCAATGAAGTCCTAAAAGCACTTGCCAAACATCTTATATTTTTCTTTAAGAGGTTTTGGGGACTCAAAGTCCCTTGGAAAAGTTTAATCAAATTAAGCTTAATTATTGAAATATTTCTTTTAATATTAAATGTTCACTTTGAATCCCAACTATTTTGCACCACTAACGATTCGAAAATTCAAGGTGGACAAGTCTGTCACAACAACTTCATTAAGATTTTAGCCACTAATTCGTCAATTCACATCAAGTATGCTGCAGCTAGGTAAAGCAATGCTACCCTTTTAAAGGTTTGCTTTCAACTTGAATTGAACTGGTGCACGAAAGGTAACCCATCGACCAATGGGTTAGTTACCTTGGTGACCACTTGTTTACCCTGTTATAGATGTGGAAATCAGGTGAATCCTTTACTCAATGGGACTTGATTGGATGCTACAATGCACGCACAATGAATAGAGAAAGTCTCGTGACCTTATTTTGAGAAGACTCTTAAATGCTTGTGTCAAGTTGAACGATTGTCTATACAAAGAAAATGGGTAGTTCTATGCCTATGGAAGTAGATGTAAAGGAAAGTTATAAGAGATACACTTACTAGAGAAGTCTGAAACAGGTGAACATATTTAAAATTGTAATCATGTATTGAACAGGTTGGTAAAAAAAAAAAAAATCATATATCAATTATGGTACCCAAAGATCAGTAGTGTCAGGACATAGTGCCAATGTTGCAATTTTTCTTGGTGCAATAGGACGTAACGTGGGTTAGTAAAACTTTTAATGCAATGTAATAGTGCAATCTCTTATGTATCTCCCTCTCCAAATTTCAGCCTTTCTTTGCTTCTTTAAATTCTAGAGGGGAGGGATTTGACTTAGATCTTTCCCTCCCCTCCTTCTTTGGTTGTTTTTCCCTTTATTTGCTCTTAGTTCTTGCTCTACTCTCCCGATCTAAATCTATATTTAGGAGCTCTACTCTCCCGATCTAATATGATCTAGGAATTTTAATAAATAAGTATTCTGTCTCTAGTTTCAATAGTGCTCACAGCAACTCCAATATCATATCCGTGTTTATTTAACTTGTTTTTGTTTAACATTCAGTGTCTTGCACTTGCTAAATAGCTCTATCTCATAGGTGTTAGATCTGAACTTGTTCAACATATTTTTGTTGTCTCTATATGGTGATGGTGTTGACTGTTAAGGGTGCCCAATCTAAGCACATACCACCAAAATGCAAAGCCATAGCTGCGTGTGCTCATCACTAATGATAATGTGTGCTTTTGTGATTAGCCGCCGATCATTTGGATGCAGTCATAGATCTATTATTGAAGGACAAACTTGTGCTTACCTCTACCTACTGTGCTCTAATAATATACCTTGATTTTTGGATTTAGTTTGTTTTAAAACTCTATGGGCTTGCTTTGTTGTGGTGATTTCTGGGATTTCTTATGGATCTTATCATGTATCATTTAAATAATAAATGAAAATTTTCTTTGATTAATTTTTTTTTTTTATGTAGAACAAAGACGGATAATGTTTTTGGCAGATTGCATCCATGGCGTTGTGAACTTTAGATCTATGTGCAACTACTTGAAAACTATTAAACTCATTTATTGTTTCATATGTTAACAGGAAAAGGTAGAAAAAAGGTTAGGAGCGAATAATCATGTGATTAGATTGAGGAAAAATTACTTAATCAATCATAAATTTATTGTATAAATGTCAATTCAATCTTAAACTTTTCGATTTTGTCAATGTTTGTCTTAAACCTTTGTATGAGATTCAATATAATTTTTTTGATTAATTTTCATCAAAAATCGCTAAATTGACGGTTTTGTCATTATTGACTGGCTGTCCCACATGGTGCACCACCATGTTAGCAACTTTAGCAGAAATTGTTTGAAATAACTATATTAGAATTTCGTGCAAATGTTTAAAAGTAAATTAACAAAACTGAAAAATTTAGAAATGAATTGACATTCATATAATAGATAAAGGATTAATTGGACAATTACCCCATGTTGATGCCCAAATCAACTGGTTGTGGGTTTTTCTTCAAAGGATTTGTGGAAAGTCAACTGTGATTGAGAGAGTTAAAAATTGATAACTACAAACCATTAATGGTAAAAATGTACTAAGAATGTTCTTGGTCCTTGTAAATGAGCTATATACTTGACTAGATACAAGCATAAGCTCAGCCCGAAAAATCATGTACAAGGACCCACAAAATAATATTGTTTCCTTATTGATTTAGATTTAAAATTCTGAAAAACTCAATAATGATGTAGGTGCAAGTTATTTTTTAATTGACACATTACTCCAAGAAATCAAGATCCACACCCTAATAAATATCATAAACTAATACTCTGATTACGAGACATATTGGAGGGAGTAGCTGTTGCATGCTCGATTCATTTGGAATTTTAAAAACCCAATCATGATATCATCAATCGATACTTAACTGTACGTATCAACATCCTTGAATAAGAAATTTGCTCCATTATCACTAAGTAACATTTGTTTTTGACCTGTGAATCCCGTGGTCGCTACGCGATCTCTCCTATATTTAAATTGATTATCATCCAACGTTATCAGATTATTTATTTGATTAATAGATCATACTCTTTCTAAGAAAACTTGCATGTGGACTCATGTCTAATCTGTCGGTTACACTGCGTCCAAAATCTATCCACGTGAAGGTGAAGGAAACAATGTCTTTTGTGGTATTTTACACTGCTGTTCGGTTCGTACGAAAATCCGTACGAGATATAGAAGATACAGTTTGAAGTAATAAAGAATATAGTTAATATCCTCAAAAACGCTCAAACCGATACACCCGCGATAAATTTACCTCAAATTATATTTTTGATCATGAAAAATCCTAAACCGGTACATATGTGATAAATTTATCTTGATTGACCATAAAAACTCTAAACTGATACATTTATGATAAATTTACCCAAAACTAATATATTTGACCGCAAAAAACCTCAAACTGATAAATTTGTAACAAGTATACCATCCTCTAAATTGGATCAATATCACAAAAAATCACAAAAATTATAAACTGTGACAAACGGAGTGTAAAATCCCTAATTGGTATACCAGTCATTTAACTTAATTATTTAAGAGTAAAATTTAACGGAAACTAACATAGGGTAAATTTGTCACAAGTATACCAGGTTTAGAGTAAATTTGTTAAAGGTATACCAGTTTGGGGTTTTTGATGATAAAAAAAAAACAGTTTAAGATAAATTATCATAAGTGTACTAATTTTGGATTTTTCAGGGCATTAACCCTAAAAATAAAAGTAGCATTCGATGGTCTCCAAGAATGCTTTCTAAGTAATGATTTTTACTAACATTATCGTAAAAGTACTTTAATTTTCGATTTTATGCATTTAAAAAAATGTATTAGTACGTTATTTTGCTAACAAATTATGTCTAAATATTTTTGTGAACATTGAGAATATTTTTCATTTATTTATTTTTATAAGCAATAAAAGAGATCATTTTTTCAAAAAGATTTTCCAAATATTTCATTTTCCGTAAAACAAAGTGTGTAAACATTTTTACCAATAAACGTCTTAACCTAATTAATAAATGGAAAATTTATAAGTTGGTTGCAAATAGTTCTCACTGAAAATAACAATCGATTGAAAGATTATTTTGTTAATTAAATCCATTAGAATCAACCAAAAAAACTTCATTAAAAAAAGGGGGTTAGCAACAAGAAAGATCATAAATAGGTATATCTATGACAAATTTATCTAAAATTAATTTTTAATCACAAAAAACCCTAAAGTAATACACTTGTGATAAATTTATCTTGAATTAATTTTTAACTTAAAAAAAATCAAACTGATAGAATTATGACAAATTTACCCAAAATTAATTTTTTTTACTACCAAAAACTTTAAACCAGTACATTTGTGACAAATATACCCCATTTGTTTTTGTTAAATTAGATTAATATCATCAAAGATCATAAAATAATACACTTGTGACAAATGGAGTTATAACTTTAAATTGGTACACTCATCAACTGTTATGTGTCATTTAACTTAGCAATTTAATCGTAAAATTTAATAGAAATTAATCGATGATAAATTTGTTTCAAGTGTACTAGTTTAAGGTTTTTTGTGATATTAACTAAGAAAATAAAGACCCAAGTGACAAATTTATACTTTTTCTTTTTTCGAATTAAGTATTCAGATTATGAGCCGATGCTATGCCTTAAGCCTCTCTGTTCTTTCTGAAACCGACAGGTGAAAATGTTTACTTTTGTAAACCATATATTGATTCTCGGTTAATATATTATGTGCTTATTATGGTGCCAAATGATTGTGCAATGAAAGACAAAACCTGGGTCAACTTTTAATGTAGAACAGGCGATGGATGATGCCATCTTTGGCGGATTTTGCACATGGTGGGGTGTGAACTTTATGGAGCGAGACAGTGACAGAGTCATTATTGAATCACTGCGTGAAAGCTCTCCCCAAATTGGGAATGTGTAGGGAGGTATGGCTTGGCTCAAATGTTGCAAAATTCTCGTCTTCTGTCTGGCCATTTACGTTTACCCATTGGAAAACGACCATAAGTGGTTGGCATGGGGATGAAAGCGTCATTTGTTGGATATGTCTCTGATTCGATTCGCCTATTTGTGGTTTGTTGCGCTGACAGATAAATCTTGCGTGACCTCAAATTAGCACGACGCGTTTCAAAACCGTGCAAGGGTGTGCAAAGAGTGACCAAATCGAACCATATGGCGTTGACAACTGACCAGAATGAGACATCAGCTTTCTGACCAAGGCTAGCCAAGCTGGGCATGTTGGCTACTAATTCTACGTTTGTCAAGGCCGTAGCTGCCATAGTGCGTACTGGGTTGTCCCATTGGACCTCCGGTAATGGTTTTGGTGCGGGTAGGGGTGGTTGGAGGTGGCGGGTCGCTGGTCTTAGGTGAAGTGGCCAGTTTTGCGGGATGATGTGATATTAGAGCTAACACGGTTTTCTTGGCTCTTTTTTGTGAACAATGCTATTTCCTCTTTTTATTCAGGATTTTAGGTGTGAGATGCTAGTTGTAAGGTTTTAAAAGTGAAGGATGAAAATTTGTATGAGAGTTGAACTTAAAAGATGGTTTTTGCAATTATCCCAAGTTAAAGCACCAATGACCCCAAGCATATGCTCACAAATTACAATTGGAACAGATGGTCCGGCGAATTCTTCTCCCCGTGTATAGTAGGCCTAATTTTATTTTATGGACCTATTTTACATGTTGGGAAGTCCATCTTCTTACATGCACTTTGGAACACTTTCTTTCAACAAGACGATTCTAGTGTTCCGTTTCCCAGAAGAAGGAATTTTATTCATACTAGTAAATTTCGAAGAATTTAGTAAGTGTCAACAAGATATTAATAATAAAATAATTGCTTACCTAATTTGCTGTAACTTGTTGGTAACATAACATCATTTTCATAAAATCATGAACTGTTTATGGTAGTTTACAATTTTTTTTTTGGTTGATCATATTCTATTCCTACTCTAATTTTCACTCTCAAACTTTTGCCCTACCTCTTTAGAGGGCGTGGGAGTCGGAATCCACACTTAAAACTAAATCGTCATCACCCCAACTCTTTTGAGAAGATGGGGATTCGAACTTCCCATCTCGCCCTTCCATATTGGAAGGGTAGCCACTAGGGCAAATCCCAGTAATAATGATAGTTTACAAATGGCTCAACCTATTTTACAAATGGCTCAACCTATTTCCATTCCTTTATTGGCTCTTAACACCCAATATTACATTAAATTTACTACATTAATTTTTGTGGATCCCACCTTAATTTAAGATTATTTTATCTTTTTTACCCCTTATTATTGGCTCTTGACACCAAACATCACATTGAACTAACTACATTATCCATTAGGATTCCCACTCTTTAATTCAGTACAATGTCTTACATTTTTTTTCTTTTTTTTTTAAATTTTATTAAATGAAAAACTTACATTACTCTCAAAACCATTTTTTTCACCCTAGCTAATTCATCCACACCTGCTTCATTTCAATGTTTCCTTCATGTAAGTCTTCTTCAAAACTTATTCGCCACTATTATAACCTAAGCAGGCACTAATCATATATTGGAGACAGAATGTTAATCATGATTGTGAAATTTTCGACTTCAAATTTTGGTACAAATTTACTCAAAGATGATCCTCTTGCTTGCGGTTAAATTACTCTTCGAATAATTGTTTCCTAATATAAAAATAAATATAAAAATCATTAACAAAATAATTTTCTTTTTTTGCCAGAGTAATAGTCATTAGGTAGCTATCCATCACATAAATATTTTTTTGAAAGAGTTAATACCCTGAAAAATCCTCACTAGTAAGTTAGTGATGAATTTATCTCCAATTAATTTTTTTACCATAAAAAACGTTAAATTGATACATGTGTAACAAATTTACCACAATCTAATCTTTTGACTACCAAAAACCTCAAACTAGTACACTTATGACAAATTTATCCTCCATTAACTTTTGTCAAATTTAAACTTTAGACATAATGGTGATGTAATCATTTAGAAATCCATAGGGTAAATATTTGGAAAGACCCCAAACCGATGCACATGCGATAAATTTAACTTGTACACTTATGACATATTTGGAATTTTCTGTGGCATTAACCCTATGGATTTTCAATGACATAACATGTCACCAAGTGTAATCTATGTCAACAAATTTAACGGAGAAATTTGACAGAAGTTAAATATAAAGTAAATTTATTAAAAGTATACTAATTTTTTATAGTTAAAAAATTAGTTCGAGCAAATTTGGCATAGGTGTATTAGTTTGAGATTTTTAAAGTAAAAAAAATTATAATTGAATAATTTTATTACAAATTTATCGGTTTGGGGTTTTGGTAATCAAAAACTAAATTTATGGCAAATTTGTCATAAATGTACCAATTTATGATTTTTTATGGTCAAAAAATCAGTTTGACGTAAATTTATTATAAATGCACTAGTTTGGGATTTTTAAGGACATTAACCCTTTTAAAAAGAGGTGCACCAATTGGAGAAAAGTAAAAAACCAAAAGAGAAGACTAAAAGCAAGCGTGGGTCTTTAATCAAGAGGTGGGCCCACGTTTAATATTTTAAAAAAATATATTATTTGAGAAGGGCATGAGTAGTTTGTCTCTAGTTAAATTGAAACAAATGAAAAAGAGAAAAAAAAAAAGGTAAGAAATAATCTTAAATCTAAGGTGGAGCCCATAATGGTTAGTATAGTCAATTTAATATAAAAAGGGGTGTCAAGAGCCAAATAAAGAGGTGGCAGTAGTGCTAGCCTTACAAATTTGCAACTTTTCTTCCTTCTTTTTCTTTTACCAATGATTTACATTTACAAAAACACTTTTGAGTCTACCAATTTAAAATTCGAATTGTTACTAACATATTTTTTTATGTTATATTACTGTATCGTTTTGAGTTACCAACTATAAATTGAGTTACTTACCATTATTTACTTGGTTTCTTTTTATTTATCAACTTTTGTTATGATTTATTGACTTGTATTTGCTTTTTCTTACAAAATCGTTCAATTCATCAATCTTATTTGAACTTGCAACCTTTATAAGTTGGACATACCGGCATTTCTTTTATTAGTATACCGAGTAACTTTGGTTTACCAGCTGTTAGTTGAGTTTCTTCCTAACCTTTTTCTAAAATCTTTACCGACTTTTTTTCCTGTCAATTCATAAATTCATATTTGTGTTATGTATCAATTTTTATTTGTGCTTTTTAAAAAAAAAATTACCAACTTCCCTTATCTTAGAGGAGAAAAAAACTTCACTTCATTTCTTACCAAATAATTTTATTTATCGGGACCGATTCATAGACCTTGCTTACCGAGATTTTCTACAATTAAGTGACCAGCTAATTTTATATTACTAATTCTTCAATTAGTCACCAACGTTTATTTGGTAATTTTACTAATGAACTTCTCTAATCTTTTACAAAGAAATTTATTATGCATTATCAATTTTTATTTACATTTTTTACCAATGCTTGAAATTTACCAACTATCAAATCAAATTACTAACCTCTACTTGAGCGAATTTTCAATGCTACTCCCACTTAAATAACCGAATTGAAAAGTTGTTAAATAAGAAAAACCAAATAAATATTGGTAACGAACTCAAATAATTGGTACCCTAAAACTAGTTAATAACTTAACAAGAGAAAAGTTGATATAACACTTACAAAGTTAGTGATTTGACACAAAATTAAAAAGATTCAAGCTGGAGGTGGTCACGCATTCATCTAATCTTTAAGCAATAGGAATTACACTTGGGCCATTCTTTATTAACATTTTATAACAGTTTACTTTCTTAAATGCTGCTACTCTTTAATAATTATCCGTAAAATTCTGAATACTCACATGTACACAACAATAATTATAATGAACTAACAATGTCTTGGTCCTTTTTTATGAGCTATATCCATAAAATTCTAAATACTCACTAGGGTAATCATGGTCCGAGTTGGGCCAGTCCAGCACTCAACTCAAGGACCAACCAACATAGTGTTGGACTTAAGATTGATCCAATTGAGCTTGGGACTAATAATTAGATTGATCCTATGGGTTTGGTCTGGTTTCAGAGTCAATTTGAGACCAACTAATAATTTTTTGTTTCATTTTTTGTAGTCTCTGAAAAAAGAAAGGACAACAAGAGTGCTGGAGGAGGACAACGTCGTTTGATGTCATTTAATGTTGTTTAATGCCATTTAAGTTAGGGAAACGCTATTTAAGTTAGAGTTTACTCTTTAGAATAGATATAAGAATATTATATCTTATATATTAGAGATATAATGTATAATCTATCTAAAATATATTATATATAAATAAAAATTATATAGTCAAGGTTGGACCAACTCTAAACTCCTAAACGAAGACCAACCCGCATAGTCTTTGGTCCGAGAATTTTAGGACCAAAGACCAATCCAGTCCCTTTGGGAATTGGATTGAGACTAATAGGGTTGGGCCGGTCCAAGGCAGTCCAAGGACCTAGACCGATGCTCATCCCTAAATTGCTCACATGTACAAAACAAAAATAAAAATGGACTAAAAATGTCTTGGTCCTTGCGTATGAGCTATAATTCTCGTAGAAAGTCAATTGGGATTAATAGAATTGAAAACTGAAAATTGAAAATTGACAATAATAAACATGGGTTATTAGTTCTCTTCAATTTTCATATGCAAAATTGTGAATGCTCACATGTACACGATAATAATAAAAATGGACTAAGCTTTAGCAGAAAAACACAAATAAAAACGGACCAAAAAGTCTTTCGTCCTTGCATAGAACTATATACTCGCGGAATGTCAATCCTGATTAAAGAAAGTTAAAGATTGAAAATTACAAACCAAAATAATGAATTATCTTCAAATTTTCATCCACAGAATTCCGAATATTCAAATGTACGCAACTATAATAAGAATGTCTTGGTCCTTGAATAAGAGTTATATACATGCCGAAAGTCAACTGGGATTAAGAAAGTTTAAAATTGAAAATAACCAACCAAAATAATCAGTTCTCTTCTGTTCCCGTCCGCAAAATTTCGAAACTTCCCATCTACGCATCAATAATAAAAATGGACGAAGACTGTTCTCGGTCCTTGAATATAAGCGATATACATGACTTTCCAAGTTTCTTTGTATCAACCGAAAAATTTAATAAAATATTATTCTGACTGCAACTCAATTGGAGGGAGAGTACAGACCCAAAAAAAAAAAAATTGGAGGAGAGCAGCTGTTGCATTATTGATAGATTGAATTTTTAAATACTCAATAATGATATAAGTGCAAGTCATTATAAATTACACATTGTTGTCATCTCTCCTATATTTAACTGATCATTATTCGACATTATCAGAATTATTAATTTGATCAAGAGATTACATTTTATAGTGTTTTAGCCATGTGAGAATAGATCTGATGAATCACCCCAAATAAAAAAATAGAGAGAAAAATCTAACAAAGCAACTTGGTCTTTCTATTTTATCAACATTACTGAGCATTTCAGAATAATCTGGAAAATAAAAATAAAAATCTAAGACTGGCGAGTCCGCCATTGCATTTAATACATGGGTAATTTGGGAACAAATCCATTTTCTTCGATGTGTCGATGTTGTCACTATTGGGAGAAATGAACGGCAGTTGTGAAGCAATAGGAATTACACTCAGGTCATTCTTTATTAACATTTTATAATAGTTTACTTTCATGAATAGTGCTAACTCTTTAATAATAATTCCAAAAAAAATTCTGAATATTCAAATGTATGCAACAATAATAAAGATGAACTACGAATGTCTCGGTCCTTGGATATGAGCTATAATACGCTTGCAGAAAGTCAACTGGGATCAAGAAAGCTAAAAAAATCAAGCATTATTTTAGCTGATGTGTGTAAGAATGTAAGAGGTTGAGCAGCACAAAAATTAAATCTTCCCAGACAAATATTGTATTGACCACTATAAGAAGACTTTTTACCTTCATCTTTTCGAATTATTAGCTTTATTTGTAATATGAAGGATGTCCGTAAGCTGTTGCACTCATCTACTTCATAATACTTACATTTTACCCCAAAAAGAAACAAAAATCAAATATTATTAGTGCTTCATTTTTAATCTTTGCAAAATGCTGATTTTCACACAAACGATCTACACACTTTGATTGGATACAAGCATAAGCTCAGCACCAAAGAGCATGTGGGAGAACTTCCCTGGGAAGTTTCTTTGTATCCACCCACCAAAGAATATATAAAACGCATTGTCGGGATTACAAGTCATACTTGAGGGAGTAGGTGTTGCATTATTTATACATTTGACATTAAAAATTGAATAATGAGATAAGTGCAAGTAGGTACTAGTTGATTCCTTGCAGTACATATCAAGTCACCCAAGAGGGTTCCTCATAAATAAGAAATTGCTCCATTTTTTCTTTTTTTACGAAAAAGCATTTCTTTATGATGGGTGAATCCGTGGGTTGTACTTGTTGACGTTTTCCTAATATTTTACATTGCTAATACTAGGTTTTCATACAATCTCATGCGACTTTAAAACAACGTTAACTTTCGCCGCCTGCCACAGCAATTACAACCAGACATAGTATATAGATATTGAAATGCAAAAAAAAAAAATGAAGAAAGAATAGGTGTAGCTTGTCTTTGGTTGAAAAGAATGCTTTCGGTGTTGATTTTTCATTGACATTAGTGTGAAGATACCTTGGGTTTTAGTTTTTGGCCTTTAGAAAGAATGTATTGATACAAATTTTTGCTTACGGTTTTCACTAGAAATAACAAATTGAATGACAAATTATTTAAAAAGAATGAAGAGCAACTTGGTCCCCCCATTTCATTCTACTCTGTTACTGAGCATTTCAGAATAAGTTGACAAAAAAAAAAAAACAGAACGTGGGTCTGCGAAACTTTTAACGCAGAGCAGAGATGGGAGGACGCCATTGCTGGCGGACCGTACAGATGGCGGGGGGAACTTTATGGAGCGAGAGAGAGTCATCATCAAATCACTGCGCGAAAGCTGGATGAGATTTAACCTTTTTACGTACAATCGGGACCTCTTGTTGTAGGTTGCGGACAAAACACACGACTCGCCGAAAAGGAACTCGAAATTGTCCGGTCTTGAAATGTCACTGTTCGAGAAAGCAATCGGCATTTTATCAGGGTGTGCTCCTCGGATACTCCCCACATGGGAGTGTTTGGGAACGCATGGCTTGGCTCATTCACGTGTACTCCGTTGGAAAAAATGATCTAGGTGGTCGTTAGGTAGACCGAAGTGCCAGCTTTCGGATGTATCACGGATTCGATTAGCCAATTTACGAGATTTTGTGATGATAGATAAATCTTGCGACATCCTAAATTAGCGTGATGCGTTTCTAAGTAGTGCCAAAGCAAGTAGGGCATGATCGGATCGAATGATAATGCATCGACGGCCAACCGAGATGTAACTATCTACTCTCATATCAAAGCCAGCCAGGTTAGGCACGTTGGCTGTCGATTCACCATTAATCGAGGCCACTTGAGTTGCCATAGCACCCGCTGGTGATTCTAACGAGGGGACGTGCTATTAGAGCTAGTAGGGTTTTCTCAGCTTCATTGCGGAGGATGGCGTTTTACTCTGTCTAGTCAAGATTCGGGATTTGAGGCGTGAGATGCTAATTGTACGTTTTAAAAGCAGAGGATGTAAATTGATACGATAGTTAAACTTAGAATATGGTTTTTGTTATTATCCCAAGTTAAAAAAAAAACACCAATCACCCAGGGCATGCATGCTCACAAATTACAATCGGACTAGATCGGTCCGGTTGCGAGGCCCAATATTTTTCTGTGGGCCTATTTCCACGCTTGGAAGATCATCTTCCCACATGCACTTTGCAACCCTTCAAAACTCGGTTGAATTGGATTCTTTCGACCGGACACTACTACTGCTCTGTATATGAAAGTACAGAACATTTTTCCCCTGTACTGGTAGATTTTTGAAGAAGTTTGTTTAGTTGGGGACAGATATCAACGGAGAAATTACCCGTTACTTATTTTCTTGGAATATATTGGTAACTTACCACCAATACTTTTAGAAAATCTTAACTCTTTTCAACGGTTTGCAAATTTAATTTTTTTTTAATTTGTATTTGAAATTTAAGATTCATTTATAAGATGACATACAAAAGTTTAGGGGCATTCCCTAGCATTATAAAGATATTTAAGAACGTGAAAGAATGGAGTGAAGGAGTCTCCATATGGTAGCCAATATTACATTGTTTGGGAAGGTCTAAAGTTTTTGTAATGTGAAGGTCGCCCTCTGACAAGTTTACGAATTTTAGCCACGATGATGGGGACATAATTTGACTTGCTTTGGAAACGTCTACAGTTACATTCCATCTAAATGCAATATATATCTTCTAAGAAAGTTA
Source organism: Eucalyptus leucophloia subsp. euroa (assembly GCA_017140325.1). Lineage (NCBI taxonomy): Eukaryota > Viridiplantae > Streptophyta > Magnoliopsida > Myrtales > Myrtaceae > Eucalyptus > Eucalyptus leucophloia. The sequence goes on from CM029468.1 coordinate 13,307,645, forward strand.
CCTTGAGAAGCCTTGCCGTCAAGTCCTTGCCTTTGGTAGCCCTAATCATCCATTGGAGTTCATCATTTCATCCTCCTAAAGAATAATGGATTCTGTATTGTATAAGGATAATATGCCATATGCTTCCAATCCAGGTGCATTGAAAGAATAGATGATTTGATTTTCCAAACCAACCAAACACAAATTACAATGGATTCCCACCATAGGCATCCAACATGATATGATCTCTGTTGTTCATAATCTATCTATACAAATTAGTCACCCAATAAAATTATGTTTGCTAACTCCACCTATCCATTTAGTTGATACCATCCCACAGCTTGTCCCATGCTCCCGAGTTTATCATATAACTTTTTGTAACAATAACTTTACCTAGATATGGCTGAAGATAAAGTCAGTCTTAATTTAAGAATACCACGCCAACTCCATGCCATACTACCTTTGATTTCAAGCTGCATAATCAAAATGTCTCTACATTTGGTACTGTGAAGCCAATGGAAAATTTATGAGTCTCTAGAGCATGCGGCCCAAGAAAACTTTGTTCCATAGATTTAGATTGAGCAACCCTAGTTCTCTCTCCCTTTTTAGCAAACAAAGTATTTCCCAAGCGACTTTATGCAATCAGTGGCCTTCCATAGTTCCATAGATTTAGATCAAGCAAACTTCTTATTCTTTATTTTACCAGTGACTAACGTTTACAAACACTTGTATTACCAAAAAAAAACGTTTACAAACACTTTTTTAGATTTTACATACTTTTATTGGCTTACCTACTCTCAATTTGAGTTACTTGTCAATATTTATTTGATTTCTTTTTATCTATCAATTTTTATTATTGCTTACCAACTATTATTCATCTTTGTTAATGATGATTAATTAGGTGTCTAACCATGGACCAAAAACCATCTGACTTTTTTGTTTTTTAACAGTTTGCATGCTTATTTACCCCAATTTCAGTCGTTGAAAAATTCTTTTTAGGGAAAAAGACAATAGAAGTGTCATAATTTTTGTACGATATTCATTTTGGTGCCAAATTTTTCGTCGGATCACTTACGAGCCAAATTAGAGAAAAAAACGATTACTTAAGTGTCTCTGACTATAAATTTCAGCAATTTATCCCATGTGGTTTCTATTTTTTTGTAAAATTTTAATCTCTATGTTGCTTTATGAAAAAATAAAAATAAAAAGTCCGACGTGGGCGATGACCTGACTTAAAACACATTCTCCCTCTCATCCAAGAACAAAGATTGCTTGGCTTAAGTTCAAGCTCTCAACAAGGAAGGATTCATCTTCAATGACGACCAAACCGCTGCAAATACAGCTCCAACTCCACCTGCGGCAATGCAACCCATTCTTCTCTCCCAACCTCTCCCTCAACATCACCACATTCATCTCCTCCCATTCAGTCCGCGGCTCTGTGGCCTTCATTGACGACTCCTCCGCCCTCCACGCCCCTTCTGCGAGCTCTACCTCTCCGTCGACTTCCTCACCTCCCAGCTTCCCGTCATGGGCATCCGCAAGGGTGACGTTGTCCTCCTATTCTCCCTCAACTTCATCCCCTTCCTCAAAATCCCCCTGTAAAAGTTGAAATTCCTGTGAGACAAAATCGTACGAGTGAAGTAGTAGAACTCTATTACAAGTTTCAATTACTAATTTTATCACAGATCCACGATTGTAAGGCTAGGGTATGAGATGAGGTTCAATTTTTCCCCAAATCATCTATTGTGAGGTTAAGGTCTGAGGAAAAGGTTGAATTTGGGTAAACCATGTGTTAAACGGCATCACTTTTTGTTATTAATATTGATTAGGCATGCTAATGAGTCACGTTAATTAGAAGAAATGTTGGGACATTGCCATGTTGGAATTTCTGTGTCTTAAATTGGAGTTGACACTTAAGTGATCATTTTTCTTTTTAAAGTGGCACTAAAGTGATCTTACAAAAAGTTTTGACCCCAAAGTGAGCGTCGTATGAAAATCGTGATACTTATACTGTCATTTTCCCCAAAAAAAGATCTAATAAAACTTACTACTATGGATGAAAAAAATCCATACTTTCGGCACGGTTTGCACATTGTATAAAGCATTCTAACAGAGGCATCAGAAAACATTTAGTTTCTTGATCTAGAGGCACGCGTCTTAAGCAATTGACATGAAATTTGACTGTTCATGTAAGTCCCCGGGTCATTCGAAAACGAGCAATTTTCGCCCACAAAATAAGAAGCATTCCAACACAATGGAGACAACCTTAATCAGCTTAGCTTATGTTCTCTTTTCTGGCCCTTCTGTCTGTCGTAGTGCTAATTAAACCAGTCGTTCCTCCTCGTATACGTGCTACCTGCACTCAGAGGGATCGATTTGTACCGTATCTTGCATGAGCCACGATGTGCTTGGTCTCGTTTCATCAAAACGTGACCAAAACTAGAGTATCTCACCGCAGGCTTTGGAGTAATCGACGATGATTGTAGTTATTCCAACATTCATTCTTTAGCCAAAGTGGCCCATCACCATCGTTACATAGACAAATCCCTCGCGACCCAGAATGATTATATCGACTCTCCTTTGTCTTAAGAGGTTAAAAACTAATTTTAGGTACCTCAAGACAAAAGGAGCGTACAAGGAAATCGAGATGGCAGCCCCGAGGGAGATGAAGAATAGGCGGTCGCTCCTGAGCCGGGTTGACTCTTACGTTGCTGACACCCGGGTCGGGAAGCGGTTCAAGCTTACCGAGCGGAACACCACCCTCAGCACTGTGGTGCAGGCCGGCACGGCCAGCTTCCTCACCATGGCCTACATACTGGCGGTGAACACAAGCATCCTGACCGACTCGGGTGGCACTTGCTTTGTCAACGACTGCATCGAGCTCTGCTCCGACCACGCAATTCTTGTGTTGAGCTGCACTGGCCCGACCCACCAAATCGTCTTGCCCGACGAGTCATGCAAATTTCCCCCGATCAACCCGGGCTACAATCAATGCCTCCGGAGGACACAAAAGGACCTAATCGTGGCCACCATAGTGTCATCTTTAATAGGGTGTCTCCTAATGGGGTCGTTGGCCAATCTTCCCTTAGGCTTGTGTCACGGGCCGAGAGATTCTTTGGCCTCGTAACGACCCACGGCGCCCGGCGAGTAGAATTCGCCAGCCAGCCGCCCTTCCTTCGTAGCTGTTCTAGCGAACAATATGGTGAATGCTTCTTTGTACGAGATGCTACCATGCCTAGCGTCGCTCGGGCATCTAGTTCATCGAGGGAGACAGCAGATCTCTTTAGGCACAACAACTAGTTTCGGCTTGCCATGGCCTCGTTAAGAGAGCAGCATCAGCTCCTGACCAATTTGTGCATGGGAGGCCTACCTCATCTTTAGAGCTCCTAAGTGATATAATCCTTCTATCTAAGAACTCCTAGCACCAACCGTCCTAACGCCACTCCCACGGACTAATTGTGTTCTACCATTCTCGTCTCACACTCTTCACTAGATAACCCCAAACACCACTTACAAGTGTCACGAATACGGAAGGATTCACGGACCGTGACATTCTCCCCCACTTAATTTGCAACGCCCTCGTTGCGATTTGCTCTGTCGCTTCCTTGCGTCCATTAACCATTGATGTGCCACTTTTGGGATTTCACATCGAATAGTCATGCTCGCCCAATAAAATAGGTTTTGCTCCATTGGTAGCCTCTTTTGATCTCAGCTGCTCGGCCTTTCTCGGTCACCTATGCTTTCTTTGGCAAGTGTGGCATTTTTCGCCAACCGCATCTTTTGGCAACACCATTTTTACCTACACAACTTCTTTGACCCCAATAGACCAAATGGAGGTTCTTTTCTTGTTGAAAACGTGGTAGTAGATCTTTTCTTCGAATTCACCAATCGTTCCAGGAAAGTTATCCCCATTCAATGAGGATTTAGTTCTTCTCAAACTCGCTATCCGCTTGGCGGCAAACTAACTTGTCCTAGTACCTATTGTCATTCTAGGAGCTAAGAGCCCCGCTATGTTTGGACATCTTTTGGCCCCGGCAGATTCCTCTCTGCCCACTAGGACCGGTCCCACTAGGACTTATCTGTTCGACCCGCACTAGAGCGAGGAGCCCGATTCTCCGACTCGTTCACTTACTAGAGGGATTCCTGCTCTGATACCACTTGTTACGAGCTGAGAGATTCCTTGGCCTCAAAACGACTCGTGGGCACTTGGCGAGCAAAATTCGCCAGGCCAGCCTTCCTTCTATAGTTGTTCCAGCGAACAATATGGTGAATGCTTTTTCGTACAAGATACTATAACACCTAGCGTCGCTCGGGCGTCTAGTTTATCGAAGGAGATAGTAGATCTCTTTAGGTACAACAACTAGTTTCGGCCTGCCATGGCCTCGTCAGGAGAGCGGCATCAGCTCCTAATCAGTTTGTGCACGGAAGGCATACCCTGTCTTTAGAGCTCCTAAGTGATATAGTCCTTCTATCCTAGAACTCCTAGCACCAACCGTCTTGATGCCACTCCCACGGACTAGTTGTTTTCTATCCTTCTGCCTCACACTCTTCGCCAGATAACCTCAAGTGCCACTCACAAGTGTCACGAGTTCACGGACCGTGACACTTGGCTCCAGGCATGGGCACAAACGCCTACTTCGCTTATACCGTGGTTGGGTTCCACGGGTCGGGTAGAGTACCTTATAAAAGTGCCGTCGCGGCCATATTCATCGAAGGCTTGATCTTTCTTCTGCTGTCGGCGGTCGGATTATGAGCAAAACTCGCACAGCTGGTCCCCAAGACTGCCCGGGTTTCCTCATTGACGGGTATTGGCTCGTTTCTCGCGTTCATTGGGTTTCAAAACAATCAAGGAATTGGACTCATTGGCTACAGTCCTTCCACCCCAGTCACACTCGGAGGCTGCCCTATATCTTCCAAAGTGGCTCTAGTCCCCGTCCTGAAGTTGGCCAACGGCATGGGTGGCTTGGCACCTCAAGGCACCATTTCAGGTGAGATGTCCATTTAGCCAATTGAGTCACTCAATCACATATAGATAGCTTCATGAAAAAGTACAAGATGACATCCGTACATGGAGAAGAATTATGCATACCTTCCCTATAAGATGTGATTATCGTGACACATCATCATGGCCAAAGTACATCTCAATTGCCCATCAGTTTTTTAGGACGACATATCATGATCTTTAGGACAAATTAAGATGACTTGCCTTTTCTAAACTGCTTAACAACGAATTACGTGGGCTCACTAAGTAATTCTCCGTATTAGGTGACATAATGTGCTTGGGTAATCGCATGGAAAGCCCAACCTTATGGCTTGGTATAGTGCTTCATAATAATCGCATATTGCCTTGTGAATAACGTCAAAGGGGCGATGATATACGGCATCGTCTTCGTCACGGTCGTCTTGTGGCTCCGGAACACCGCTGTCACGGTGTTCCCGGACACAGAGCAAGGGAAGTTGCACTACCAGCACTTCAGGATGGTTATGGACGTCCACTCGATCAAGACCACGTACGGAGCTTTGAGCTTCACGGACATCGACAAAGCCAGTTTCTGGGAGGCTCTAGTGACGTTCCTATATGTCGACATACTCAACACCACGGGGATACTGTACTCGACGGCCAAATTTGCTGCCTTCACAGATGCGAACGGTGACTTCTAGGGCCAATACTTTGCTTTCATGTCCGACGCGTCGTCGATCATAGTAGGGTCGCTACTCGGCACGTCGCCTGTGACGACGTTCATCAAATCTTCGACGGGGATCAAGGAAGGCCGCCGGACTGGGCGAACGGTGATAACCATGGCGGGTTTCTTCTTCCTGGCCTTCTTCTTCATGCCGTTGCTTGCCTCGATTCCCGCGTGGGCGGTGGGGCCGCCACTGATCCTGGTGGGGGTGCTTATGATGAGGTCGGTGGTGGAGATTGAGTGGGAGGACATGACGCAACCGATTCCGGCGTTTGTGACGATAATCCTCATGCCGTTGACGTACTCCATAGCCTATGGCATGATCGGCGGCATCGGGACGTACGTCGTCTTGCACGTCGGGGACTGGGGCCGGAAAATCTTGGGGAGGTACGAGATTTGGAGACACATGGGGCAATGCAACCCGGGCAACGAGGCTTCGAATGGCAATGAAAACAGCATTCGCGGGCGTGACAAGGTTCTTGAAGCTTTATTCAAACGCAAATATGAAGTACATCAAAAACCGAATTGAAAAACACCGTTTCTGTTTTGCTTTCAATAGCGAATGATTCAACATTTTTTTGGATGACACTGATGAGAATACGTAAGTGTAAACTTAGCTATACCTCACATTAATTTTCTTCCTTGTTTCTGGTGTGAGATCAATGAATACATGTAGTCTTGGAGGATCTTGGTCATTGAAATTCTGTCTGGTTTTGGATCGAAGATCTTCGAAAGGAGTCAACACGCATCCAGGGCAAACCAGTTTGGAAATTCGGAATTCTTCCTTATGCAATCTTTCGACACATCTCCATGAGATTTTAGAGTCATGAAAAGAGAGGTAACCAGCAAATAGAACAGAAAAGATCACGCCGCACGCCCAAACATCAGCTTTGGATCCATCACAGCCCTTTGGATCGATCGCCGCCGGAGCAGCATTAGGGGTCCCAGAAGTCGCGCAGCAACCTATCCAGACACTTTGATACGGTGAGCGTGCTGAATCAAAACTCCGAAACCTTTCAAATTTCCCATTCTCATCGGAGAACAGATTCTCCAGTTTCTAGGCACGGTGACAGATGCCTCGGCTGTGACAACCGACAACAGCATTTAGCTGTCGAAAGTGTCTCTGGGCTACGGCCTTCAGTTTCCCTTTGGTCACCTTGTTGAATGGCTAGCGGCATTTAGCCTTTTCCATGACAAAGTGAATCTACGCCTCGGTGGCCATGACCTCGTGAAGCTCCACCACATGCGGGTGCCTAATTAGTCTCATGACCGAAATCTCTTGCTTAATCTGATCAATTCTTCCAACTTCCAAAACCTTCTCTTTATGGATCATCTCAGCAGCAATGCTAATGTTCACGAGCCATTGCAAGCCTTAATTCCCCCAGTCTCGATACATGTTCAAAACACAAAAAGTTAAAACAGTCGCAAGGTTTGCAAGTGTTCATTTCGGCGGCTCCGATTCATAGCGCCAAAAGCAATCACATAAATCAAGTGTGTGACTGCAAAACTCACATACAGATCATCTTTAGTACTAAATGCATTCACCCATTGCTCGCATTATAGCGAAGAACAAAATCACCGGGATTTCTTTCCGCAAATCTTCATTGAGATATTGGAGGGGGAGACAGAGGTCAAGCGCAGCATCAATGTCTGAAGTGCCTCACATTAGTGAAAACAAGCGAGACGCCATACTTGTTACAACATTCTATGGCGTCCTGATCTCTAATGCTTCCGCCAGGTTCTGCAATGACAGCAACCCCACTCTGACAAGCTTCTTCTACTGCATCGTTCCAAGCTGCACATGAACAGAACAAAGACCCATCATGGACGGATAACAGACATTCAGCTTATTAAATCCACCTTGACATTAAATGCGAGACTTCAGTACAAGCATGTGAATCACAGTTTTTAGGTATTGACTTCCACACGTCATTTTCTAAAACGTATCCTTGATCACCTAACCGTTTATGGATGTTAAGTAAGAGGAGTACATAACATAAACAATTGTCCCATCGGCAGCATAATCAGCCACGCCATTAAAGCCAGCGATGGGTTTTTCCCACTGATAATTGTGGGCTATTCCATCACCATCACAAGTAATATAAGAAAAATTAGCTTGTTTTTTACCAAATGGGAAGAATGCATCACTCGCCAAAGCTGCCCCCTTGACCTCCTCTCCTGATTTCCTCATAGCTATCCTCAAACTCTCCAAACGGTTTGGTTGTCCGCTTCCCATGCCCAACATGCACTTGTTCTGGCCACAGTCAAGAAAATAGTATTCAGCTCTCCCATCAACTTGTGAGCAAAAGAGGGATAAAACAAAAGTGGCATTACCTTACCAAAAAAAAAAAAACAAAAGTGGCATTACAAAAATACCTTTGCTATGACGATGGCATTGCTCTTGACATGCTTAACGCAGAGCCATGCAAACTTAGCATCCTCAAGCTTGCTCTCTTGAGGAGTCGTCCCTGAGACCGCATTGAATTGGATGTCGGCGGGAGTTAAATCATCCGAATCCTGAGCCAACCACCCCCCACCGACCTGTCTCAATGAAAGCTTCCCTTTCTCGTTCTTCTTCGCTTCAAGGATCCTCAACGTTTTTGATTTCCCACGGAGAACCTCTAGCCCCTTCTTTGAGTACTTTGGTGCCACCACAATCTCATAGAACATCCGAGTTTCACCATCCGTTGGGCTTCTGAACTCCCGGATTTCCCTGGCCAAGTTCTATATGCACAGAACAACATTGCAAGGATAGTGTTGGTGTTCAGCTTGATCAACATTAGCAAGTGAAATATTATAATCCTGAATCGACAATAGAAGATCCGCATCTACACTGCTATTTTTGTTTCATTTTTGAGGAATGCCCGTGCTGAACAATGTTTTAAGTTTACTCACATGCTCCTTGTTATTCATCAGTGAATTATCATATGGCAAAGATTGTGACCATAGGCCTAACATTTGCCTTAGTTCTTTAGCTCAAACTAGTCGACTCAAGAATGAGCTTCCACTCTGAGGCTACATGAATACAAAATGATAAGTCTCTTTCAGTGTGTTATATTTGGATTCAGTGAATCTGCAATATGAGGAAATAAGAATTTTTATTTCACTTACATAATGAAATAAGAATTTACCTCATCAATTTCTACATTGAAGGCCACTATACCACCAAATGCACTGACTGGATCCGCTTTGACTGCTAATCTGTATGCTTCAAGAATATCACTGCGGGAAGCCACCCCACAAGGATTTGTGTGCTTTACAACGACACATGTAGGGTCGCTAAACTCAGATACACAATTCCATGCAGCATCCGCATCCAGATAATTATTGTACGACATTTCCTGCAGCATCAGTACATAATTCACAACAAATGAGAGATAGATCTGCTATCATTATCACGATCTGTTGATGAAGAAAAAGAACTATGTGGAACAAATGACTCCTGCAATTGCTCAAACACATCTAAAGAGCATCTAATCTCATCTCAAAGACACGTGGTTGAATAGTTAAAAAGGAAGCCAATTAGTCCCCTTTAGCGCTGATCTCCTTTGAAAAACATATTAGCGTTTACTACAACTTAACAAATATCAGCATTTTACTATAGCTTAGCAATCTGCACACTCAAATATATAGATAGTTGATCTCGAAAAGAAAAGAAACTAGAAGCTCCTTAAGAATGATTCATAGAATTTTATCACTGCCAACCAAACCACAAGTTTGAGCTACCCTGTTAGACGGAGTAGTTTGGTATTTAAATGCTCTATATTTGCCACAACAGACAGGCTAGCATTTTAACCAAAGATTAAAGGGTTGAAGATCACTACGTTGAAGAAGCAAATAAAGTGCCTGAGAGATTCAAAATGGGGACCTCTTGAGCTGATACGATATTGATTTCATAAGGCCTTTGTCAATTTGTCAAAAAGTTTCAGCTTTTAGAAGAAGGCACGGTCAGTTAATTTAATTCTCTAACAAGATCCATTTTTAGAAATTGCCTCCTCTATCTCATGAAATTTTAAAAGCTAGATAATTTCAAGATCCATTTCAATATCAGCATCCTCAAAAGATTGATTTAGATTTAAACATATAACAATCCAGGACTCACCTTTCCATGATGTTGGATTGCAGTCGCAATACCACCTCCATTAACCTCAGCAAGACTCTTATCCACATAAAATGCAGCCTTCTGGTGGGGATTTTCACCATAACGAAGAGAACTTTTAAGAGATAGAGGCACTGTTAAGCTGGGAGGGAATTTCTCTATCAAAAAGAAGAGTCGTCAACCTCTACATAAATCAGTTCAAAAACTAACAGAGTAACACAACCACTAAAATTACCAATCTCCACAGGAAACAAACTAAAGGATGCATCCAAACCAAGTTTCTAAAAAAGCCCCTCATTTGCATGTGTTTAGACCTACATGCATTTTTAAATGCCCTAGCAGCTATGACATCAATTGAGAACATGAACCAGATAAATACCTCCAGTTGTTTGTCTCCAAAGCCACTCTGACACTGCAGAATCATAGGAAGCAACATGTTCAAAGGCCTTCCAAGCAAGTTTTCTACGGAACTGTTGATCATCTCCATTACTCTTCAGGAACTCCAGCAGCGCAGGGTAGTCATGTGAATCAACCACAACAAGGACATCCTTATGATTCTGTTAGGAGACAAATGTCAACATCAATTCAGATTATGAGCATATATAATGGCACTCAATGCAAAACTACAGAAAAATCTACCACATGCATATTGATATTAGACATACCTATTATAGTATATTAATTAACAAGCATCACAAGAGAAATTGTTGTTTTAGCAAAAAAGCACAAGAGAAATCATTCCCCAGATAGTAAGAAGAGAGCCTGGTGACGCAATCTCAATGTAAAAGTTACCATGCTCTCAATCAATTACATGTCTCAGTAAACAATGCCATTGTAGCAAAGTTTGCATGATATCAGCAAGCCCAGTGTGACTGAAGACACCAATACAATCATATTCCCGCATACGTCCAAATTGATAAGCAATGAGTCAAAAATGAAACATAAACAAGTGTATGCTTCAATAACAATGAGCATGAACATGAAATAGTGAAAAACCTTTGCAGCAGCTCTGATCATGGCAGGACCACCAATATCAACATTCTCAATTCCATCTTCAAATTCAATATCAGCCGCAGAGGTAACTTTGTCGTAGAAAGGATACAAATTAACCACCACCACATCAAAAGTACCTGCACAAGTTCCATCTTGCATTTAGTATAGTAAATTATGCTAAGAACATTATTTGTTTGTCCTCAGAATTTCCAAGTTGAAAAACTCTCAGAATGTTACTTCAAATATTAGCATGTGCAAGTATATGAATTTGTTTGTGGACACCTTAAACGCAGATTGCATAAACCTACAAGACCATTAAAGCTACAAGAAAACTCACCAATTCCATGCCTATCAAGAGCCTCCATGTGATGCTGTTGATCTCTCCTAGCAAGGATTCCTCCATGAATATGAGGATGCAAGGTCTTTACACGACCATCCAGCTGTTGAATAGAGTAATGTAACATTCCCAAGTTAAAATCTAAATCATTTTGCCAAAAGAAGAATCTTCTCTATGTGGTGTGCGCCTGGTTGCAGGGAAAAAAGATGAAATTATCATATGTGATTGTTAAACAGGGAAATCCTCTGTCAAATGTCTCAAAAGACAGAGATATCACAACCGCTCACAAAGAGACAACCATGACAAATACTTGGAATGTACTAATTGAAAATAGTGATCTTGAATATCCAGAAAATACGGTCTCAGTAGAGGAACTCTTGAAAATCTTTGATAAGCATTAATGACTTGAAATTGATTTCTTTGTCATGAGCTGGAAAGTTTGGGCTGTCTGAAGTGGTTAAGGTATCTGATCTATGCCACCATTGTTAAGAATTGATGTAGCATGAAAATGCTAGCAGAAGCTGTGAAGATCCTAGATAAACAACTTGAAGCAATGAGGGATTTCAGGTTATATGGCATCAGTGTAGTGCCAATCTTGACTGTTGTCATCACTTGTTATAATCAGCCTCCTAAGACGAGGTAACTAAAGAAAGAAAAGAACAAACAATGCAAGTATGGGACAAAGAAAATAACCATCTCAGGGAAACAGGTAAGCTGTTCCACTTTGGTGACAGACAACCCGGCATTTTCCAGAGCAGATGCAGTTCCTCCAGTTGAGACAACAGCATACCTAAATGTTTTAATCGGTTAAGACAAAGTGAACACTCAAAGTGCCAACCCGACAAGTACTTATACTATGCGCACCCCTGTATAAAAATACCATCCACAAGCAATGAGACGTGTCTTAAATCCAACAAAAACAGTGAGGCTTCAGCACCTAAGCTACACAGACAAATGCGCATGCCCACGAACACGCACACAAGAAAAATGTGCAAGTTAAAGTCCTCACCCCAATTCCTGGAGGCCCTTTCCAAGAAAAGCCAAATCAGTTTTATCAGACAAAGATATCAATGCCTGCTTGCCCCCTGAACGTTGAAGAAAGGAAAAAAAAAAAATCAGATTTTTTGCATTTACGAAAGGGCACACGCCCAGGAAAAAAGAACGACGACCCTCTTCATAATCTGGAATGATAAGATCAACGAAGAAGCTAAAGACGCGAGAGAAAAAGAGGGGTACGAGGAGCAGAAGGGCGCAGCTCCTTGTCGGGGGCGGACAGAATCTCAGCCTCAGCAGCCATGGCTTTAATCGGAGGAGCAGCGCGCGACGACGAAGACGATTGAAGTCGAACACACACCACAGGTACCTGCGAACCCCATGAGGCAAGACGGAGAGAAAGCAGATAGAGTCGAGAGCTGAGACCAAAACCCACACAACGAGAGAAGGACAAAACGAAAAGAAAACAAAAAGTTTGAGATGAACGAATTGAGCCGGAATTTCTACCGGGTGAGAGTTGGAAAGGCGAGTTCTGGTCCGGTGAGTGGTGGTGGAGGGAAGCAGAGAGCTTCGGGCGGCGGCGGGGGCGGCGGCGGAGGAGGAGGAGGTGGAGGCGGCGGGAGAACCCAACATGCTTTACTCTGCTGTGCTGACTGTTGTGTTTTGCTTTACGAGTGTTCAAGCAAAACCCCTTACCTTTTCGCGCGGCGCCGGAAGACCGCCGTGTGCACGTGCAGAGGCACAAAGGAAAGATGCTAAATGCCTTTGAAGTTGCACTTTTCTATCCTGCGAATAAATTTTGCTAATTAATGTTGGAGATATAGTTGCCACGCTTGGATTAATTGATTTCCTAATTATGAAGAGAACAAGAACGAAATACTCTTCGTTACCAAAAAAAAAAAGAACGAAATACTCTTTCTCACCCACTCACGCATGGCTACTAGCCTCTTGACCGTCAGGTCATGGGTCCGACTCCTAGAGTCTATCACAATTTCCAAAACAGTTCCGTGACTTAAGTGGGGCTCCAACTAATGGTTGCTTGGCCAATCTCTCCCAAGGTATAGTCAGTACTGTGCTTTTGTAAGGTGAGCTAGGCCGAATCTCGACATAAAAAAAAAAAAGAAATACTCTTTCTCAAGTATAATAATTGAACCTTATGATAAATTTTTATGATCACGAGAGTCTAAATAACAATTAGGTGCGTTTGCTAATGATTATGTACAAAAATTGTTTCTTGGAACGAGTTTGATAACCGCACAAATTTTATGTTCCCGCAAAAAAAAAAAAAATACGTTTGGTAAACTTGAATAAATTTTTTTTATTTTAATTTTTTAATATTTTATTTTATTTTTGTTGGCCTCACCTTGGTTGGGCTAGGCCGAGCTTGCCCAACCATCGACGAGGCTCAGCCTTGCTGGGCCATCGCTAGGCACCCAGCCAAGGCAAGGCGAGACCTCACACTAGTAGTCGCCTAGCGATGGCCCCATGCGACGCTCCGGTGAAGTTGCTAACCCTCGATGGTCGGTCGCTGGTCGCTAGTTATGGCTGAGGTTGGCAACCGTCAAAGAAAAAAAAAGAAGGAAAGAAGAAAAAAAGAAAAAAAAAAAAAAAAAAAAAAAAAAATGAGAGAGAAAATTTATTTTTCGGAAGTGTTTCGAGAATAAGAAAACAAGTTTTTCTTTGTTTATTCCAAATTTGTTTATGAAATAAAACAAGTCTTTTAATAAAAACGTAAATAAACACGATTCTATTCTTTTTTGTTTTAGAGAACGAAAAAAATAGAAATTGTGTTCATGACAAAAAAAAAAGAAAAAAAACACAAACAAACACACACTTAGTCGTCCAAATTCAGGCCCCACCCGATTTGAGAGTGGTGAATAACCGGCAATTTCGATAGATTGGGTTACGTCCGGTTGCCCTGCACATCTCCGAACCGGGATCCTCGGAAAATCAACGCAACTCAAAGCAAATCAAAATAAAACTCAAGAGAAACTTACCATGGGGAGAAGCACGCATCGGTCGAGGGTCGGCGGTCGAGGCCCGAGCGCGATGATAAATCGTCGTCGTCTTCTCGGGTCGGTGCTCGAGGCTAGCGCACGTCTGTCTCTTTCTCTCATTCCACGACTCTTTGCGACGCCGCCTTCTGGCTCCTTTGCGATCTGCTTCCGGCCAAGAAAAAGGTGGTACCGCTCACGTCTGTCTGTGTGGAGAGGTTGCAGCCCAAAAAAAAACCAGAACCCTCTGTCTGTCCCTCTCTCTCATGCCAAGAACCAGCCCACCCAAGCTCTCTCTCTCTCTCTCTCTCTCTCTCTCTCTCTCTCTCTCTCGAGCTCTCTCCAGTAGAAAAACCAGAAAAGAAAAGAAAAAGGAAAAAGGCCCACCATCCGAACGTTGCCTCCTCGACCTTTATCCCCCTCTCGGTCCTTTTTCTCTCTTCTCCACTGCGACGCCCGCTCGCCCCGTGCCGCGTGACTTTTCCTATGCTGGCATCGCGCGCGACGCTCGTCGCCAACGTCCTCGCCATCCTCGCTTCGTACAGCCGTCCTTCTTCCCTGTCTGTCGCGATGCCGGGGCCGAGGTGAGCCGCGGAGGAGAAAGAAGGGGGAGTGAACGGGCTGGGCTGAGGAAGAAAAGAGGTGGGTCGGACCGTGTGCCGCATGGGGAAAAATTCGGTGAGCCGGGTTGCGGGGAAAAATGAAAAGTGGGAAAGGAAAGGAGGGCCGGGGCAGGCCCAGGTCTGGCCTGGCCCTATTCGGCTTCTCTCTCTCTCTCTATCTTTTCTTCTTCTTTTAAAAAAAAAAATGGAAATAAAAAATAATAACTTTAATAATATTTTTATAGAGAAAAACTCAAAAAATTCAATGATTAGTACAAGTGATGCTAATGCTCTCAATGTCTATATGTGATGCAAATTATTTTTGCTAGGAGTTAAGAATTAGTTCCTAATTTTCTATGCGATTAAGTCAAAGCAAGATGTAGGTATCAACGCTAGTCAAATGAGGAGTGGCGACCCTGCTGGGGCATCGCCAGCCCTTGGCAATGTCAAGCCTCGATGTGGCTAATAAGATTGACCTAATCCAGATCTAGTGAGGTTGAACTTGCCTAGCCACTAGCGAGGCTTGGCCATGGTCAAGCAACACCAACCTCATAGTGGCTCAACGAGGCTGAGCCTTGCTATGGTTGGGTGAGGCTTGACCTCGCCTTAGCTAGGGGAGATTGACCTCGCCTAGTCACCAATGAAGCTCGGCTTGATGACACTCGGAAGGGGTCATTGGTCCTCATTTGGCTAGTTGTCGACCATTGCTGCCGAGGCTTGAAACTAGCTTAAGGAAAAAGAAGAAAAAGAAGAAAAAAAAAAAAAAAAAAAAAAGAGACAAGATAAAAAAAAAGGGTTTGATTTTAGAGTTGCTCCAAAAAATAATGAAGCAACTTTTTCCAAAAAAATTAATCTAATTTTTATTTTTTATAAATTGTTGTGCGATTTTTAATATTATAAATTATCATTGATATTCTTTTCTCTTTTATTTTTTAACTTTGAAGAATCTTTAATTTTTAATTTTTTTTTCGAAATATTATATTCAAGAAAGCAAGTTTGGACCGGGTAAACCCGATCCTGCTCGTCCACCCGCTCTAACTACTTTTTTTTTTTTCTCTCTAAAATCTCTTTCTTTGTTTTTTTTTTTAATATCACTACTAATATTTCAATTAATTCTCCTTGGTTTTTTTTTCTTTTCCTTTTCTCTTATTATTTTCTTTTCTTCCCCTGATGGTTTCCTCTGCACGGCCGGAGCCACCTCTTCCATTTTATAGTTTTCTATTATTATTTTTTTCTTTTTTCCTCCCTTTTTTTTTAATCTTATTTTATTTCTTTCTCGGATTCTTCATCCCATTACCCAGAAATAAGACATTAAACCTAGAACGCCACAACCCGAGCTCATAAATGTGTTTCTACCAGAGATTAATTCAAGCTTGAGCTCAAATTTAACTTTCGTAAAATCCAAATTTATGAGATGTGCCCACTCAAACTCGTAGTAATTTGAGTGAGCTTGAGTAGCTTGATTAGTTTGCACATAAAAAAGCAATTACAACCTGAGGTTGAAGAAGCACGTGAGAAAATACTGGTAAAGCACCTGATCAAGTCAATATAGAGTGTAATGTATTTCATTCAAGTTGAGGTTGTTTCTTCAAATTGGGATAAATCCTTTTTTAATCCAGTTCATAATTTTTATGCGATTGGATACCCAATAGAGCAAGCCATTACCACTTCGATAGATAGCTGGAGTTCACCGTGACCGCTTCTTTGAAGGTCAAACTTATTTCAAGTTTTTCACATTTTCCAACCATCACCAATCATTGCCACAACGTTCGTGGCCGCCAAATCCTTCAACCCTTCTCGTGTCTCTCGCTTTTCCTCCTTTGTCTTCTACATATTACTCTTATTTTTTCTAGAATAAAACTAGTTTCTTTTGATACAGTATTGACTTTTACCTCTTTCCATAATAATAATAATAATAATAATAATAATAATAATAATAATAATAAATCATCCTAGCATACCACACCAACATACTAAGAGTTATTTAGGGACTTGATTGAGAATGGGCTAGAGATGGAGGAGTTGATTCCCTAAAAAAATATAAAAATTAAAGGATCCAATTGCACAGGCAACATAAATTAGGGAACTAAAATTGAACTTAATCCCACTAGCAAGGAACATCTGTTGGCTGAGGCATTCAAAACATTATCAACTAGTAGCGAAGTCCTTAAATAATTGTTAATGTGAATAGGAAAATATAATTGTAAAGTTCAAGTATTATATAAACTCTATCTACTAAAATAAATAAGTGCCAACTTTTCTTATGAATCTCGACCTCTGTATTTTTTAGGGTTAATACCTTGAAGAATCCAAAATTTGTACATATGTGACAAATTTATCCCAAACTATTGTTTTGACCATGAAAAACCCCCAAATTGGTACACCTATGATAAATTTATCCCGACTGACCATAAAAAATCATAAACTGGCACATTTATGACAAATTTACTCTAAAGTAATTTATTTGACTGCAAAAAACTCCAAATTGATAAATTTGTGACATATATACCCTTCGGTAAATTGGATTAATACCACAAAAAAATCAAAAAAAATTATAAACTGTGACAAACGGAGTGTAAAATCCTAAATTGATATACTAGTCAACTATCACATGTCATTTAACTTAATAATTTGACAGTAAAATTTAATGAAAACTAACAGATGATAAATTTGTCATAAGTATACCAGTTTTGGGTAAATTTGTTAAAGATATGCCAGTTTGGGGTTTTTGGTGGTCAAAAAAATAGTTTGGGGTAAATTTGTTACAAGTGTACCAATTTAGAGTTTTTTAGGGTATTAACCCTATTTTTTAACACAACTATTTTTTCTTTTTTTATTATGAACATTTCATTCTTTTCCTTTCTACATCAATCCTTTGCCCCTTTCTCAGCTTTCTTTAAAAAAATTCCAGTCTTTTTCCAGCGTCTGGATAAGATTATCAAGGCTAGGTTTAGTAAAGGTGGGAAAATTACTAATTTAATCTATGATAGATTCCAATGTAGTTCTATCAATTTCAATGGGTCAAATACATTTCTCAACTTTTCCATCGGATTCCAATGTAGTTTTGCTTGCCAATTTTCGCTTGAAAATAGTGATGTGGCAATTCAATCATCATTGGCTCTCCTGTGGGCTCAGCTGACGATTTACGTGGACAAATTTCTTCAAAACAATTTTTGAGTAATTTTATTTCTTTTTTAATTTTTAAAATATTGATGTGATTTCAGACTTTTGAAAGTTAAACTCACTGTATCTTCATAACAAAGCCCCCTTATGTGGAGTAAAACTCATACTGCAGGTGATTGAAGCCTGCATCAGCCTCCATTATAAATTTCGACCATCATATTTCATAATAGAATTTTCTTTGGTAAGGGTCATTTTATTTCAGACCCAATTACTTGCTATGAAATAATGTTCTGTCGTAGAGACGTATAATTAGAACGCCACAACAACATTAAAACTATATTGAAAAGGTTGAAAAATTCTGAATTATATTGAAATGCGTATAATGGATATAAGACCGACTTAATAATTTTTCTTCGAGTAACTGCAGCAGGAGTCTCAAAATTTGGAGTGTAAGTGGACATGACGTAGTCAACGCAGAGCCATGCAGACCTTGCCTCTTCGAGCCCCCTCTCCTGCGGAGTCGTCCCTGAGACCGCATTGAATTGAATGTCTGTGGGAGTCAAATCATCGGAATCCTGAGCCAGCCATCCCCCACCGACCTGTCTCGATGAAAGCTTCCCTTTTTCAGTCTTCTTCGCTTCGAGGATCCTCAACGTTTTCGACTTCCCACGGAGAACCTCTAGCCCCTTCTTTGAGTCCTTGGGTGCCACCACAATCCCATAGAACATCCGAGTTTCACCATCCGTTGCAAGGTTAGCGTCGATGTTCAGCTCAATCAATTGTATCAAGTGAAACATTACAATACTGACTCAGCAATAGGAGACCCGCACCTGCACCACTACCGTTGTTTCAATATTGAGGGATGCCCATGCTGAATGAGGTTTTTTAAGTTTCAAAAACTCGCGCTCCATTTTATTTATCAGAGAAGTATAATAGATTACGGAATGTGACCATAGGCATAACATTTATAGCCTAATTCGTAGCTCAGACTAGTTGACTCAACAATGAGATTCAATCTGGAACTATACGGGTTAAGAAATGAGAAGTCACTTTCAGTTTATTACATTTGGATTCGGTGGGTCTACCATTTAAGGAAATTAGAATTCTCCCTTTGTAACCGACGTAATGAAATAAGTATATACCTCATCAATTTCAACGTTGGAGGCCACTACACCACAATATGCACTAACTTTTGACTCCCATTCTGTATACTTCAAGAATATCACCACCGGAAGCCACCCCACAGGATTTGTATGCTTTACAACGACACATGTGGGGTCGCTAAACTCGGATAAGTAATTCCAGGCAGCATCCGCATCCAAATAGTTATATGACATTTCCTGCGAAGTCAATACAAAAAATGAGAGAGAGATCTGCTATTGTTACCATGATCTGTTGATGAAGTAAAAGAACTTCATGGAAAAAACTGTTCTTGCAGTTGCTAAGAGACTTCTAAGACAGCATCTGATCCCATCTCAAAAACATATGGTTATGATACTAAAAAGGAAGCCAATTAGTCCCCTGTATTGCTTATCTCCTTCGCAAAACATTATTAGTGTTTCCTTATAACTAAACATTCTGCACACTAAAATATACAAATAGTTGACCTAGAAAAGAAAAGAAACTAGATGCTTCTTAAGAAAGATTTGTCGAATTATGGCAAACTGC
Source organism: Eucalyptus leucophloia subsp. euroa (assembly GCA_017140325.1). Classification (NCBI taxonomy): domain Eukaryota; kingdom Viridiplantae; phylum Streptophyta; class Magnoliopsida; order Myrtales; family Myrtaceae; genus Eucalyptus; species Eucalyptus leucophloia. The sequence continues at coordinate 13,327,117 of CM029468.1, forward strand.
CAACAAAACCAAAATTTGAAGCTACTTGTTAGATGGAGTAATTTGGTATATAAATGCTCTATATTTGCCATCACACATGCGCTAGCATTTTACCAAATATTGAAGGGTGGAAGATCATTATGTTGAAGAAGCAAATAAAGTGCCTGAGAGATTCGAAATAAGTACCTCCTGTTCTAATATCATATTGATTTCTTGAGGCCTTTGTCAATTTATCAAAAAGCTTTAGCTATTAGATGAAAATAGCGTCTATTATTTAGATTCAATAACAAGATTCAATTTTAGAAACTGCCTCCTCTATCTAACGAAGTTTTCAAAACTAGATAATTATTAGATCCGCTGCAATTTCAACTTCCTCAAAAGATTGACCTTGATGTAAAAATATGACATTCAAGGACTCACCTTTCCATGATGTTGGATTGCAGTTGCAATACCACCTCCATTAACCTCAGCAAGATTCTTGTCCACATGCACCCTTCTGCTAGGGATTTTCACCATAACGAAGAGAACTTTTAAGAGATAGAGGCACTGTTAAGCTAGAAGGGAATTTCTCTGTCAAAAGGAAGAGTCGTCAACCTCCACATAAATCAGTTAAAAACTAACAAGGTAACATAGCCTACTGAAATTATTGATTTCCAAAGGAAACGAACTAAAGGATACATCAGAACCAAGTCTCTAAAAAAGCCCCTTACTTGCATGTGTTTAGACCTACATGCGTTTTTAATTGCCTTAGTGGCTATGACATCAATTGAGAACACGAACCAGATGAATACCTCCAGTTGTTTGTCTCCAGAGCCACTCTGACACTGCAGAATCATAGCAAGCAACATGTTGAAAGGCTTTCCAAAAAAAGTTTTCTATGGAACTGTCGATCATCTCCATTACTCTTCAGGAACTCCAGCAGCACAGGGCAGTCGTGTCAATCAACCACAATGAGGACATCCTGATGATTCTGTTAGAAGATAAATGCCAACATCAATTCAGATAAAGGGCATATAATGGCACTTGATGCAAAATTACAGAAAAATTTACCACGTGCATATTGATACATAAAGGCACAAAGCCAGCAACAATTCTTCAAAAAAAGTGCAACATATTGGACATACCTATTTTAGTTTATAATCAGCAAGCATCACAAGAGAAATTGTTGTTTTAGCATAAAAGCATGAGAGAAATCATTACCCAGATAGTAAGAAGATAATTTGAAGTCACAATCTCAATGTAAAAGTCAACATGCTTTCAGTCAATTACATGCCTCGGTTACAAGTGCCATCGTAGCAAAGTTTACCGGATATCTGTGAGCCCAGTGTGACTGAAGACACCAATACAATCATATTCTCTCATATGTCCAAAATGAGATGCAATGAAGCAAAACTGAAACATAAGCAAGTCTATGCTCTAATAACAATGAACATAAACATGTAATAGTAAAAAACCTTTGCGGCAGCTCTAATCGTGGCAGGACCACCAATATCAACATTCTCAATTCCATCTTCAAATCAACCACAGAGGTAGCTTTGTCATAGAAAGGATACAAATTAACCACCACTACATCAGAAGTACCTGCACAAGTTCCATCTTGCATTTGGTATAGTAAAATTATGTAGGACCATAGTAATGCAGAGAACATTATTTGTTTGTCCTCAGAATTTCTAAGCTGAAAAACAGTCAGAATGTTACAACAAGAAAACACACCAATTCCATGCTTATCAAGAGCCTCCATGTGATGCTGTTGGTCTCTCCTAGCAAGGATTCCTCCATGAGTATGAGGATGCAAGGTCTTTACGCGACCATCCAGCTGTTAAATAGAGTAATGTAACATTCCCAAGTTAAAATCTAAATCATTTCGCCAAAAGAAGATTATTCTGTTTGGTGTGCGTCCGGTTGCAGAGAAAAGGGATGAAATTATCATATGTGAATGTTAAAGAGGGAAATCCTTTGGTCAAAGGTCTCAAATGACTGAGATATCATAACCGCTCACAAAGAGAGGCACCGTGACTACTTGAAATGTACTAATTGAATATTGTGATAATGAATTTAGTAGGGAAGTAATTCTCCTTAGTGAAGGGTGCTAGCAAGCACAGTGCAAATCGGCACTTGATTTCTCTAGAGAATCAAGATTGAAGTGCACTCACTTTAACTTTTAGTAAGATACGGAGTATTTGCAGAGAAGAAGAAAGGAGATGCGCTAGGTTTCAATGGTTCAACAAGTTTGTAAGGATGAATGGATCTCAAAAGGGAGAGAAGATAAATTTGGGGCATCAGGTGCACTATGCCGCCTAAGGACAAATGGCACTCACGTTCACGACAGAATCTCGAAAATATGGTCTCAGTAGAGGAACTCTTGAAAATCTTTGATAAGCATTAACAACTAGAAATTGATTTTTTTGTCATGAGCCGGAAAGTCTTGAGCTGTCTGAAGTGGTTACCGTATCCGATTTATGCCACCTTTGTTAGGAATAGATGTAGCATGATAATTTTAGTGAAAGCTGTGAAGATCCCAGATAAACTACTTGAAGCCATGACGGATTTCAAGTTGTATGGCATCAGTGCAGTGCCAATCTCGACTGTCGTCATCACTTGTTACAATCAGCTTCCTAAGACAAGGCAACTAAAGAAAGAAAAGAATAAACAATGCAAGTAAGGGACAAAGAAACAAACCACCTCTGGGAAGCAAGTAAGCTGTTCCCCTTTGGTGACGAACAACCCGGCATTTTCCAGAGCAGATGCGGTTCCTCCAGTTGAGACAACAGTATACCTAAATGTTTGAATCTGTTAAGACAACATGAACACTGAATATGCTGACCTCACAAGTACTCATACCATGCGCATCCCTGTATAAAAATACTATCCACAAGCAACGAAACGTGCCTAAAATCCAATCCAACAAAAACAGCATGGCTTCAGCACCTAAGCTACACCACACGCACACGCATACGCATACGAACACGCACACAAGAGAAGTGTGCAAAGTAAAGTCCTCACCCTAATTCCTGGAGGCCTTTTCCAAGAAAAGCCAAATCAGTTTTGTCAGACAAAGATATCAATGCCTGCTTGCCCCCTGAACATTGAAGAAAGGAAAAAAAAATCAGATTTTTTTGCATTTACAAAAGGGCACACGCCCAGGAAAAAAGAACGACGACGCTGAAGCAGCCCTCTTCGTGATCTGGAATGATAAGATCAATGAAAAAGTTAAAGACACGAGATAAAAAGAGGGGTACGAGGAGAAGAAGGGCGCAGCTCCTTGTCGGGCGCGGACAGAATCTCAGCCTCGGCAGCCATGGCTTTGATCGGAGGAGCAGCGCGCGACGATGAACACGATTGAAGTCGAACACACCCCACAGGTACCTGCAACCCCCATGAGGCAAGACGGAGAGAAAGCCGATAGAGTTTGGAGAGCTGAGACTGAAAGCCACACAAAAAGATAAGGACCAAACGAAAAGATAACAAAAAATTTATGAGATGAACGAATTGCGCCGGAATTTCTACCGGCTGAGAGGTGGAAGGGCAAGTTCTGGTCCGGTGAATGGTGGAGAAGTGAAGCAAAGAGTTCCGGAAAGAAGCGGCGGCGGCAGCGGCGGCGGCGGCAGCGGAGGAGGTGGAGGCGGCGGAAGAACCCAACATGCTTCGCTCTGCTCCGCGCACTGTTGTGCTCAGCTTTGCTCAGCTTTTTCTATCCTGCGAATAAATTTTGCTGATTAATGTTGGAGATATAGTTGCCACGCTTGGATCAATCGATTATTTCCTAATACATTTTCTGATTATGAAGAGAAGAAGAACGAAATACTCTTGCTCGAGTTTGATAATTGCACCTCACCGGAAATCTTCATTATCGTAAGAATTTGAATAGTACTTTATCCCAGAATCGATAATAAGCAAACCTCCATGATCTCACAAACATTAATGGACCACAAAAAACCCATAAGCCAACAATGAACCCAAGCGATATGCTCATGTAAAACCACTTTTTCTCGCTATCATCATCGTTGCCATTGTCACCAATTTCTTCCGTCCCATTCCTGGTAATTGAGCAACTTTTGTTGAGTAGAAGCCCACACAATCCGAGGTTTCCTTCAAAAGAACTCTTGGAAAGTGTGAGAAACTGTCCGCTTGTCGGGATGTTTCCTACAAGCCGATTGTTTGAGAGGTTTAGTGAGGAAAGGAAATTAAGATTTGCAAGCTGAGATGGTATGGTTCCATTAAGGTAATTCTTCGATAGATCCAACGACTCAAGCTGATGCAAATTCCCCAATATAGGAGGAATTGAACCCGAGATGGCATTGTGTGATAGGTTGAGGACATAAAGTGCTTTGAGATCTCCAAGTGTATTGGGTATTGGACCCTCCAATCTATGAAGGAGCAATCAATAAAAAACTACCCGATTAGATATAAACTCCCAGCACAACACACTAGGAATGTACCATGGGCCCACCTCCACCAGGCTATTACTATGTGCATGTTGAAGGAGCAATCGAAGTAAAACACATGGCAAATCCTGATAGTTGCCTCGGATTTTCTCTTTAGGTATTGTGTATTGATATATTTAAAGGTTTCTTCCCTTATTTTTGTTGAAATATAATGTGGAAACCGAATCTTGAAAATACCATAAAATTAAATGAGGAACAATAAAGGACACTGGAGATATACGTGATTCGGCATGAGAGTCATTATCTACATTCATGAGAATAGTCAACATCAAATAATCCACCATCAAGTAGGAGAATTTTTTAGTCACTCACAAGCTCAACTGTTTGTCCACCCAAACCCAAAGACTACGTTTGGCTATCTAGATCTCTAATCAAGATAAGACTAAATAGGATAGGATATAAAATCCTAATATTTTGATATATCTTATTCATTGTTTAGTGAATCGCAATAATAAAGTTGGATATATTCACATCACGTATGTATCTTTTTTTGGCATAAATTGCATATTGGTATAAATGAACCTAAAAGTTTACAAACGGAGATAGTAAAAATCTCTTATGACAATATTCCCTAATTTATTTTTATTCTTTTTTATATTTTATTTTCCTCTCTTTCTAAATTATTTTATTTATTATTTTTTCCCTTTGCATCATTCTTTAATAAATTTTTTATTAAATAGTAAAATATATTAATATACATTAAATGACAAAAATACCTAAAATATGTAATAAATATAAATTTTTATTTATATTAATATATTGAATTTAAATTATAAAATAGAATTAAAGTTGAATATATAAATAAAAAGAAGATTAAATTAAAAAATTAAATTTTTATTTTTTTGTTATTTTGAATTTCTTATGTTAGAATTCAATATTATTCATATTGAAATATAATTTGAATTGTTTTAATTTAATAAGTTTATTATTCGATAAAAATAATTCTCTTACTATGGATATTAAATATCATATCTACCTTTATCTCATCTCCTCATATTCCTATTATATCCAATATTATCATGTCTTGAACAAGTATTATATGTAGGATAAGATAAATTTTATTTTATTCTAAATTTTATCTTAACAATTAAACTCAATCAAAATGTTTATAAATAAAAAATAACTTGAGTGGATATAAACTCCGAACACAACACAACACAACTCTGCATGTCCAAGCCCAAATAAATGCTCTCGTACGGCAAAACAGAAGAACGTTCTTCTCTTCAGTGTGCTGCTGCTGTCAGGAGGGAACCGTATGTCTTTTATGTGTCCTGTCAACAAACCTAACCTTTTTTTTTTTTTTTTTTTTTTTTTTGGTCAGAAACAAACCTAACCTTGACCGGTGAACAAGTGCCCCTTCATCATGACGAGGCTGCAAAGAAACGACTACTTCTTCTAACGACAAGGGAGAGACCATCGACTCATGAGATAAGAGTTATTCCCAGAGACCACATAAATATATTTGCGGCCAAGACAAGCAGATGCCAAAGGGGCGGGGCACTCTTGAGGACAACTTGTTCCGGTCGCTCTCGAAGATGAAAATACTCAAATGTTACATATTTACATAATAGTTTATCTTTATGATATGTCACAATCAATAGGTATTTATACCTAAACAATAAATACAGGAAATGAAGTAATCTAAATTAACAAGCATTTAGTTATCTTAATCTAACAAGGAAATTAGTTGTCCTAGGAGATGACGTAATATCAAAGAATATCCATAACATCCACTTACATATCTAACAATATCCTTTATAAGAGAATTTTCTAGTATTTATAAATGTAAAGCCCATAAAAATGAGGACATGTGAGAGGGATCTGGAAAATTTCGTGCGAAATGGGCAATTTCAAGAACAGAGAATTGCAAAGGAGGTGGGGGAGGAAAACAGGGGATGCTTCAGCTTGGAAAGTGGGAGCGATTCTGTCTAGCGTTAACGTTGGTTGCGGGATTGATGATTTCTCCGCGGACTCGTGCATAGGGAATAGGAGCAGAAACACGTTTGGGTCTTTCGGCTTTTCTTTATTCGTTTGTGGACTTTCTTGGTGTCGATTTAAGTTTGTGCGGGCCAGACCAAGAAAAATCAAACTTCAATGGATATAATATGACTAGCTTTGGGAACTGGTTTGTAAGCTCTGTCTGGTGATAAAAACAGACTTTGGTTTATTAGAACGATCGAAAAATTTGCACTTCAAGAAGCATTAGATTTTATATTGGATCCATACTCGTCATGGCCACTGATGCCAATACCGAATCGGAGACGGATTCGATTTTCATGTGAATGGGCACGATTTTGGATCGTAGATGTTTGTTCTTTTGTTAATGAGGTCTAATCAAGTCTAGTCAACTAGACTCGACAATTTAAGACTTGAATACCTGATTTCGTCAAAGCTCAACTATTTTGGTTCAAGTTTGACTCATGATATATATATATTATAAACTTGAAACAACTCGGTTTAAATCAACTTGGTTATTATAAATGAGTTTTTGTTGGAGCTTGATTCAAGCTTGAGCTCAAATTCGACTTTCTTAAAATTCGAACAGAGCAGACTCAGACTTGACTTAGTCTTGCATTTGAACTTGTAAATTATTTAAGCGAGCTCGAGTAGCTTGATTGGCTTGCATATAAAGAAGCAATTAAAATATAATTTCAAAGAAGCAAGTGAGAAGATGCTGGTGAAGCATCCGATCGTTTCAATCTAGAGTGTTTCTTATCTTATTCAAGTTGAGTTTTTTCTTCGAATTGAGATAAATCTATTTTTAATCCTCTCATTCATAATATTTATGCGATTGTATGCACAAGAGAGCAAGCCATTGTAATTTCGATGGTGTAGGAAGAAAGTCGGCGGAAGACGACTTACCTCTTTCGGTGCGCGATCAACAATTTCCTGATTGTTTCTCAGATTAGGAGCGGAATTTTTATTATCCAAAGTGGCTATTAATAGTCAGAATCAAGCTGTTTTGGGAATTAGAGTATTGTATAAATAGGAAAATATTTTCTTTATTCATTCTATATAATTTATCCTTTTATTGTCCATACAATTGTCCTATAAATAGAGCCTATGTACATACAAGTTTTTTATGAGAAAGTAATATACAAATACAATTTTCCAATTTCTAGCTCTCCATCCTTTTCTATTTCGTGTTGATTAAAGTATCTTCACAATAGAAATTATGGGACAAATGCATCGAAAGTCTTAAGATTTGCGTATGTAACGCAATCAAGTTATAAACCTTTAAATTGATTAGGTCCAAAACCTTTTTTAAAAAAAGAAAAGGAAAGGAAAAAAGCAACCAAGTCCTTTCAATGAACAACACTACCCAACATTGCCTCTATATCATGTGAAAATTGCCTAATTGCATCCTTAAAAAACCATATTTCAAAATAATCTTTAAAACTTAAATGCATTTTTTAGTAAAGATTTATGATTTTTTTTTTGTCGACATAATTATTTAGGATTTAACTGGATCAAATTGAACAACTTTCGATTAAGGTTTACGGGTTGATTGAATCAACAGAAAGGTTTAGGACTCGTATTGCATTCTATAGATAAGGTTAAGGATTCGCCATGCAATTTTCCCCATATATTAGAACAATAGTAGGAAAAACCCATTTGCATGGAAATTGTATATAATCTATCTAATAAATAAGGGAATAATGCATATATAAGTATTATTGTGTATTGTTAGAATTCTCCCAAAAATCCTCCATAACAAGGATTAGAAGTATCTTGCAAGATAGAGATGTTATACTCAACACTCGTGAATATATATGGCAAATCAATAAGAAAGAAAAGTCGAAAGCGGTAAATTTTTGAGAAAATCACACAAAAAGTTCCCAAACTTGAACTCAATATGCAATTTGATTCCTGTTAATTTGGTCAATGTTATCCATGAATTTTAATCCAATGTGCAATGTAATCCCTAAATTTTTAATTTGTTCAATATTATCCAATGTTCAAGGACCATAGTCCATGAACTGTATGGAAATATTCAATGCACACCCAGTTTATGAACTGTTTGTGTCATTATTCCTAAATGTTTTCAAAGGACGGTAGTTATACTTTTTATCACATTTAAAATCTAATGAGAAAAAACTTGAAAGAGATCATTGTTAGAGGATACGTATTTGAATTACTCTCTCTATCATTTGTTCTTTGAAATTTAAACCCATAAACGCTAAAATTTTGGAAATAACAAATGGATCAAGCAATGCTTACGGAAGTGTGTCGTGACGAGTTCTAGAGGGAAGTTCCCGCTTTAGCTACTATATACAATAGATACAAAAATTCAAATATTTGTTTAGCTAAAAAAACATTATATATTTTTTTTTATTACTTTTCGGCCATAAGGGCTATACTGGTTTAACTAAGCAATTTACTTATTACATGGGTCACACATAGATACATCCAGGCACATTAACGTAAAATGCCATAAAAGAGATTATATGTTAAACATGTACGCAAACTATTTAATAAATGTGTTGTGCTTGGAATTCAAGAATATGACATGATTAATAAAAGCATTTTTGCTCAAATCTGACATAAATTTGTCACAATACTTATTACGTGGAGAACTAATTGTCAGCCCCACCCTCCCTGTATGACCTTGTGCGACTATAATCAAAAGATGCCTTAAAACACTCGTAAATTTCTGAGGCATGGAGAAAAGGCAATACAAACATCAACAACATAAACCAAACGGTGCAGGTGAAACTATAGTTTTTTGCAACATGCAAACTCATTTCATCACATGTGCAACTATATCCTTATGATAAATGCAATATCATTCTTCTATCCTGCTTTATATTAACCGCTGGAATCATCGATAATAAGCCATGTGTCTCGACGATGTAAAAGGAGAAGCACCAGATAGAGATGTTCTCTGGGGCTGGGAAGAAGTAGTCACCGGTTTCTTCTTCTCACGCTTCGTCTCTGACCGCAACCAAGCCTCGACAACTGAGTGAAGATTAGCCGAGCTCTTCAAATCATCAACCTCCATCAGCCTCTCCGCCCTTCTCAATTCACCATCTTGGATGTAAACAAGATGAGTCGCCCAAGTCTCCAGCCCGTCAAATATGTGCGTCGCATATACTATTGCAGCTCCTCTCTGCAAATGACATTTTAAAGGTGAGATAAGAGCACAAATAACAGCAATACAAGTCACGAAACACCCCAAATGTTAAGACACGCAACACAATCTGATGTACATGCAACAATAGTAGATATTTAGCATGCTTCCCTATTTTGGTAATGTCAGACCATACTTTTATAAGTAGGCAAATGCTCAATCTGTTACCATATCTGTGTTAGTATCTTCGGGAGTTTAGATGTTATATATATGTAGTAAATTTGGTCACCAGCCCGAATCTTGTAATCATAATAAGTCAGTGGTGAAGCATTGGGTAGCTAAGAAAGAGGATGAAGTGTTTGAAGCAAATCACTCTGCTAAAGAAGTCAATGCTACATCTAAGAAGGATGAGGACATCATTGGCTCTATCATGAAATGGCGACTTTGGAAGTTGAGACAGCAAATAGGTTTCAGGTTTTGTCTGATGAGGCAAATTTCACATGATGAACTGGCTGAGATGCCTGATCTGACAGATAATCCCATTGTTGATACTATGGATCCTATTGCTGCTAACAGATCTTCCACAAAAGTTAGTAAGCCCATGTTTCTCCTATAAGAAGCAGGTCTTAGAAAAAAATTCATTTGCAATTTTGATGAATATGATAGAGCTACGAAGAGGTAGAAAGGGGATCTTGGAGACTCTCCTGACTTGAGGAAGTTTGATGGTGCTTTCGGCTCTTCCTTATCGATGAGTTTCTTTTCATGGAATATTCGAGGCTTTAGTAAGCCTTGTAGAAAAAGGAGGTTATAAGTCTCCAGTTATGCAGCATAATGTTAATTTGTTTTGCCTCTTCAGAACTGACGTTCAGGCATTGAATATTGATTGTATTGTGGCATAAGTTTACCTCAATTGGCATAAAATTACAAACTATTCTTTCCATCAACTTGGCAGAGTTTCAATTCTTCATAAAGATGCTGTTCAGGTTCAACTTATTTTTGCCAGTTCCCAGTTTATACACAGCTTCATTTTTCTTCAGGAAGATGTTTCTTTAGCCAGTTATGTGTATGCTTCAAATGAAGTATTTGAAAGGAAGTCGTTATGGGAGATTATGTCTGCTTTACCCAATGGTGCTTCATTACCCTGGGTTATTCTTGGGGATATCAACACAGCAAGGATTTCTATGAAGCAAGCAAATCTGATTCTACTCATGTCTCAGATATGGATGATTTTATTGCTGCTCTGCTAACAACTTAGTTATTTGACCTCAGGTACGTTGCTTTCTTTTTTACTTGGACTAATAAGAGAATTTGATTTTGACAAACAAAAACTTAATAGAGTTCTGGTAAATGATGCTTGGTTAAGCACCTTTCCTCACTCTTTTGCTAAATTTGTTTTAGCAGCTTGCTCCAATCACTGCTATAGTTTGGTCAGACTGAAAGGTGCTGATATGGCTCATCCTAAGCCTTTCAAATATTTCAGCTTTTGGAGGCAAGCATCCTGTATTTTCACAGGTTGTCCAGAAGGCCTGGAGTAATGATGAAGAGGGTGTTCCTATGTTCAGTTTCTATGAGAAGCATTCAAATGTAAATAAATTTAAAGGTTATGACAAGGACCATATCAACTCAATTTCTCAGCAGGTTCCGCAGGGTAAAGCAGAGTTGTTGTCTCTTCAGCAGAGAGGAATTTTCTCTTCAAGCTAAGCTCTGGAAATTACAGGATTATGAGGAGTCATATCTTTGACAGAAGTCATGGATAACTTCACTAAAGCTAGTAGATCAAAATTCTAGCTATTTTCATAGACCTGTTAAAGTCAGAACCTCTAAGAACACTCTTTAAGTATTCAGTATTCTGCAGATGGCACAAGGAGAGCAATATCAAATAGTGAATGAAGCAGTGTCCATTTTTTTTTTTTTTTTTTGATCGGAAAAGCAGCGTCCTTTAATAAAGGCTTATCAGGAATTCTTGACTCTGCTGTTCCAGCATCCCTATTGCTATTTCGAATTTTATGTCACAGTATAAGCTGCCAACTGATTCACAGGAAAATCTTGTTCTGCCTATCACCTCTTAGGAGATAACAGAATTGGGACAGGGCAACAGGTCCTAATGGATTTTGTGAAAATTTCTTCACTAGTGCTTGGCCTGTTATTGGTGATGAGTTCTGTGCAGCTGTGTCTGATTTCTTTCATTCGTCTAAATTGTCAAAGAGAGTTAATGCTACTGTTATGACCCTTGTGCAAAAAAAATCAAATGCAGCCAGGATGTCTTGAGTTTAGGCCTAATCATGTGAATAAATGCATCACAAAGATATTGGCCAATAGACTCAAGAGGACACTGCTGATTTCATTAGCTTGAATCTGTCAGCTTTTGTGGAAGGGAGAAAAATCAGGGATAATGTGCTATTAGCTCATGAATTGGTGAAGAATTACCATAGGGATGGCATTTCCTTAGATGTATGGTAAAGCTGACCTAATGAAAATAGTTGGCTCCATAGACAGGGATTCTGCGTTGACTACTCTAATCTCTATCAGTGTTCCTACAATGTTTCTGGAATGGATTAAAGTTTGCATTACAATTCCATTCTTTTCTAGTTTTTTTTTTTTTTTTCTGGCTCAGCTATACCAGTTAGCCGAGCCATTTCCTTTTATGATTCTGAAAAGCCAGGCAACTCATCAATATTCTTGAAGGTTGTTTTCCCGGAGAAAGGGTTTAAGGCAAGGAGATCCCCCATCTCCATATCTACGTGTGGCTGTGATGGAGGTGCTTTCTAGCCTATTAAATGCCATTCCCAGAGCTGGGTTTGTCCGGTACCATCCTTTGTGTTTAAGAGTCCAACTTACTAATTTATGTTTTACTAATGATTTATGGCATTCTTCAAGGGTGATGATGATTCTCTAAGGGAGATTTTTAACATTATAAACTACTTCAGTGCAATTTCTGGTTTAGAGTTAGTCCTGCCTGGACAGGTTATCCAGAGAAGCAGTTGGCTGAGATATTTACAGATTTGTGGTTTGGGTGCCTCTCCTCTCTGGAAGACTATCTGATAGAGATTGCAAACCTCTTATCAACAAGGTTATGGCTAGATTAAATAACTGGATATCTAAAAAAAATCCCTTATGCAGGCAGGCATCAGTTGATCAAAGCTGTCATATGTAGCCTCAGTAGTTGAAACAAAATGTAGAGCATTCTTCGCAAAGGGGATTATGAAGCTCGAGGAGGGGTAAAAGTTAGCTGGACCAGGTGGTTTGTCAAAACATGAGGGTAGCCTTGGACTACGAAGAAAAGTGGAGCTAGTGCAGACAAAAGATAATAGGTTATCAGTCTACTCAAGGGTGCACAGAGCAGAACTCAGCCTCCTATATAATTAAGTTACTAGCCAAACCCATGGTAGGAGAAAAAGAATGCAATTACCTGATCACACTCTTCCCTCAAGAAATCAAGCAAATCCATCCGAGTGACAACATCGAGATCAACTGTAACCTCATCAAGTAGAAGAACCTGCACACAAGTCAAGTGTCAGATCAGATGGAGAAATGACTACTTTTGTCAGATTGACATTCTTAGCAGAGACAATGGATAGCCATTTATGTGGTCAATTCCCATCTTGCAAGTCGGCATTGTGAAGATAATGAAGATCCGAGGTAAAGCTTTTGAGTCAATGATGAAAGAATGCTCAAAATATCAAGAAACTGGCCCTGCACAGGCACCTAAGCCATTCGAGAAAACAGGTCTAAGCTAGCCAACTCTCCACAAACTATCATTTTTACGAATGAAATTACCACTCCCCAAAAAATGGATGCCCATCACAGATGTGATCACATTAGACATCTCAAGTTTGAATTGAAATCTTAAATTTGCCAACTCACTCAAATGCAATAGCACTACCTTCAAACATTCATCAGCCAAATATGACCGGAACAGAGTTGTGACACAACCAATACCATTAAAAGACAGTACCCAGGAGACTTTAGGTCCCAAAGACTACAAATAAACATCCATTTATCTTTTCAATCTTAAATTGGTCATTTCTTGTCTTTCTATTGACCCACATCTAATCAACTATATACCCTTAGCATGAATTCAGTACCTGGAATGGATGAATAGCATAAATTTGGTACCTGAAATGGATGAAGAAGACCCATGCAAATCTGGACACGCCGACGCTGCCCATCCGAAACCTTGTGCATTCTCCATTGTAGATCAATATCAAGCAAGTCAATCAACTTTTCTCTCCTCACCGGATCAGCCCCTTCAACTGCCATTATCACAATCTTGAAAAATTCAGATTTGTTACTTGAGCAGGAAAGGCATGAAGGTTGTGAAACATTGGTGCAGATCGAAATGACAATAACATGACTAAGAAAGAAGCACAATTGTCATAACGAGAGGAGATTTACTCAAATAGACAAGAATAATAGTAAAAGAAAAGGCTACTCAATAGACCTTCCTTTCCCCCCCCCCCCCAACCCCACCGCCACCCCAAAAAAAAAAAATAAATAAATAAATCCCAAACCTCCTTTCTCTCTCCATCTGTCAGACGACAAATGCTGTTCAGAGTTGTTCATACACAGATTGGGATTTCTTACAATTCCAGAATTGCATAGAGGGAAATCAAAACATACAAGCAGACTATCTTTCCAGACTAACCTCCAAATATCATATGTTCTGCAGAGAAGTCTCCCTGTAGTGGAATCTCTCCCTGAAAATTTTAAAAAGAACTTGTTTTATACATGCTACAGAACTGACTTACAGCATGTTATCAACAAAACCTACATGTTCAAGACATTCACTGCGCCAAACGTAGAAACTAAGGCAAAATATTCACATGTTTCTTAAAACTTGCAAACAGAGAGTGAAAGTTAACAGAGAAAGTCAGAAAGAAAGGAAGCAAAATTAGAAAGAGTAGATCAAGCTAAAAGGAAGATTGTTCCAGACTCAGTCTATTGTAGAGCTAAGAATGACATAATCCCAGAAATACCGAGATTTTCCTCAAGATTTAATTCTCACAAATTGAGATATTCAGACGAGTCAAAAGGTCATGCATAAGCGTAAAACCTACCATTACTGGGGCTAAAACGATAAGGTTTCTTCGGTCAGATTAAGATAGCAAGTGGCATGGAGCATTACAATAAGACAACAAATTACAAACTAAGCCAAATTCCATTAAATGGTTTTGCTTTATAAATTCTTTTCGCCAGCTTTTAAGCATGGAGCCTTACTTCATCATTCAGATAAGACATAGAAGCATCACAAAGAGACAAGATAGAGCTGCCATTATAGGACAGAATCTCTCCCAAAGAAATTAACTTAAGTTTAGGTGAAGCTTTTTGAGAATGGTTCTCTCAATTTTTCACCTGTTCTTGAGGATTTCCAAAAATCTATCATTCAATTACAGTATGACAGAAATGACTGACCTAAATATATTATGAAATCGAGAAGACAGTATAATTATTGCAAATGATGGTCTCCAAATATTTCTACAACGGCCAACAAGACGAAGCTGAGAACCTAATTCATGTCCTTGTAAAATTGTAGCAATCTCATCTGTCATATGGAATAAAAGGTAAAAGCGACACATTATGGAATAGGGTCAGGGAACTCACAGCAGAGCCAACCGTTTTACTCCAAGATCCTCCCAAGTAGGCCAAGTCACCGCTGCAGACCAATTGAGTATCATGAAAAGCAGAGCGATTCAGTACTCGGACTACGTTCTGACCTCCAACCATGTTCTTGCCCGCAAGAATTTTCAGTAAAGTGGTCTTGCCTGCAAAAAAATTATGTAAAATGAAGGGTGAATTCAAAGACCCAAGAAAGACAACACGACTTCCAAAGAAAATGCGATCAATCTAATCGTAAAGTAAGCCTAGCACTGAAGACGCAAGCAACTTTTTAGAACAAGATCCTTCGATTCGGCATTGAAGAGTGGCCGATCTTCAACCATAGAAACTACCAAATGAAAGTGAGGACCCAACAAACGTGATCCCACAACCCTCAAATGATCATATGGAGGAAGGAAGCTACAATACTTTAACGCTGCAAAACAATCTCTATACAAGCAAAATTGGCATACCCAGATGACAGAATTCCCCCAGATCACAAATGGAATGCAGCAACAACGGTATGCATCAAACTAAAAGCTGCCAAAGAACTAGTGCCTGAAAAGGGATGCTAGAACTAGCGAAAGAAAACGAGAGAAGCGATTGAGGAGATGGACACGACAACGAACGAACCCGACCCATTGGCGCCGAGGAGGAGGCAACGAGATCCAGGAGACACGGAGAGGTTGAAGTCGAGGAACAGCGGGGCTGCCCTTCGTACGCGAACTGCATCCCGCACACCCTCACGCTGTCTCTCTCCCCACCATCTCCATCTCCATCTCCGCCTCCCGCTTCTCCTCGCGGCTTGGCAACGTCGCCGACGCCGACCATTCTCACCCCAAGCCGCCTCCTTTCTTCGTTCCTGGCCAAACCCAGAATCGCCCCTGCTCTCTGCAGCTCGCCTATGCTGATTCCGTGACCTTGTTGGCGTTCGCGCTCCAATATATACACGTGAGCAGCTGAATTTGCTCCCGTTTAGCCACGTCCACGTCTGGGTTTGGTGGGGGGTCTAGGCGTAAATGCTCATCTACTATGCTCCAGCGTCGTCGTCGCCCCCCCTCGTTTTTCTGTGGAGCTGCAGTCGTGCTCGCTCTCCAGCCATAAGAAGAATAAAGGAAACAAGACTAATGTGTCATTACCAATATAAAAATGCTTCCTTTACCTACCACTGCGCTCGCTTGAACTCATTTTCATTGTTTTCTTTTTATAAGAGTAAGGTAGGTCGGACAGACATCATGTTCGGTGAGCTCACGATCCGAATCAAACTCGTGACCGATAATTGACCATTTCGCCACTGAGCCGACCACCTCCACGGTGTCTGTGTTTATCGGGCGGGCTGTGGGAACTAGGAGCATGGGGTTCTATGTTCTAATAATTCCTAATCTTTGTGGGATGGCATGGCCAAGAATTGCCATGACCAATGAGTATTAGTCCGGGGCATGCACGTCATACGTTCATAAACTGTTGTGAATGGGACTCGCACGATGACTGCAAAGAAATTGGACAAACAAATCGGCTAAAGTTAATCCTCAGATTTATGTACGGTCAAGAAGTCTGAATTTTTCCAAGCTCAATCCCAGCACAATAGGCTTTTCACCCGAACCACCTTGAATGTACCTGGGATAACGAATTATTGCCTCCCATTGGCTCTGGCACGGTGGATCTAGGAACTGATTGACTGTTCTTGCTGAAAATTTTTATATCAGGTGATCTGAAAACTAGCCTTTATGCATAAGGATTCATAGGAGTATGAGCTGAATTCGAGCCAAGCCCACCCATCATCTGTTCTCAGAAAACACGGCGTATTTCCTTCGACAAGGTTTAATGATTGTCCCTCAAAAATCCAAGTCCAAGGAAACTTTAGGAACAGGGGAAGTATTGGGTGAAGATAGCGTGGGAGACGGGAACATTTCCTGAATGACTCAGAATGGTTGGTGTTTGTGAAGTGAACCCATTTGGACGTAAAGATTTTCGAACGAGAACAATAGCGCGACTGCAATAAGGACACACGAACGCTGCCCATTCTTGCTGGTTGCTAGGAATATTAAGTATGCAAGAGAAAATATTGTTTAGATTCATCCAACGTACAAACTTAGATTCGTAACTCGAGAACTCACAATTTTCTTCCAGACTGCAACTGATTATGTTTAGTGAACCTCCATCGTCTCACAGAGAGAGAGAGACAATCGTGACGATGGTCACATGAGCTGCAATCAGCAGGCGATCACAGCGATGGTGGTCGTGTACATTAAAATGGCAGCAACAAGCAAGCGGAATGCAGTGGTCCCAAGCAAATGCCCATGGAGGTCACTCGTTTCTCTTTTTGCCAAAGCTGCATGAATGAAAGATTGTGGCCCTGAATGAAGAGATGAAACCAGCATGTCCCAATCCAAAACAAGCATAAAGGTCACCACCACTCGGTGATATCTAAGCATCTACTGCTGTCTTGAATGTATGCAGTTGCAGTGAGATGAGGCAAGATTTCATGTACTGATCAATAATCTCAGTTATGGCTGAAGAATTCTATGAATTCCCAGCGATGTGCTCACGATTTCACAATAAGTTGCTCTGACAGGCAAAGCGCAATAGCATTTTAATCAGATGTTAGACAAGCATCTGCAATTCAAGAACAACTGCAAAATGCTCATTTCTTTGCATAGAGAATAGACATAACTTTATATGAGCCAGACAGAGCTCGGTTAAATAGATATAGCTTGTGTTATATGACCCAGACAGAGCTTATAACCCAGCAAAGTTCGGAAACATCGGTGGACCTCAGAGTGGATTGGCAACAACCAAGTTCGAGAAGTGAAACTTCCCTTACAGTTTCATTGCTTGCAATAGGAGACTCAATTGAAAGGCAAAACTCTGGAACAAAATCAAATAATCAGATGATAAACGGCATCTACACCAAAAAGATCATAATATGTTGATGAGCTAATGTCAAGCCCCATTGTCAAGAATAACGGAAGCTACATATGCTGTTGGAAAGAGGGACTTAGAAAGGCAAAATCACAATTTAGCCCGAAAAGCATGAAAAATGCATGCTACTCCCAGTACTAATGACAAGCAAATTAGCTAACAAAAAGGTGATATTCCACTTCCAGGGACAGGGACAGGGAAAAATACAAAGATCGGGATTCCAAAGGGGAACTCCGCAAAACGGGAGACAAACATGTGTACCCAATTATCAAGCAGTCGATTGGTATTCCGAAGGGTAACTCCGCAAAACAGGAGACAAACCTGTGCCGAATTATCAAGCAGTTGAAAGAATCAAAACATCATATGAATGCTTTGGAGAGACCGGATTGGACTCTGGCCCTAGCTGACTTGAAATGCAATGAATGGCACACTGAAACTAGCAGAAAAGTATAATCGAGTCATATTAGAACTTTCGATGATTGGTGGTACACTGACGCACCATGGTCCTAATACGGATTAATTTGACCTTGCATTAGCTCAGTGGGTAGGCGATAGAACTGGAAATATAAAACGAAGGGGAATGCATGACATACAGAGAAGAGAGAGTTCATTGGTGATACACTCATCATGTGGACTTGGTAATATAGAGCCAATCATGCTTTCCATGAGACATGCTATCACATGCACGAGATACTTTTCATTAGAGACTGTCTAGAATGCTGCCTTTTCGGGAGAAGTATATGACCTAACTAGAAGTGCTGCCTACCTAAAAAGGGGGAAAGGGAAATTGTGAGTACCATTGCCCATGACCAACACAATCTCAGGACACAACACCAAATTGTTGACAATCAAAACACAATAAGATGCAACACAATATAGTAGAGTCAACTTCATTGAGTCTCACTGAGTACACCATTTATGTAATTTCGACCACTTGAACAACAACAACAATATTGAGAACAAAGGTAAAAGACCACAAGGTTGGAGAGTACTCATTGTCAATCCAACGACAAAGTGACTGGCAAAGTCGAATCATGAGAAGGATGTGATTCTTCTTGTTCCACAAGCCGCCGGTGTAGCAGTGGAGGTGGTGGGGCCGGCAGCGGTCACCCCCCTTGCCAGGTCAAGACAATGTCCTGAAGAGCTGGTCTTATTTCCTCCTTCAATACCTTCTGATACTCCATTGTGTCCCCACTTGACTTCTTCATCTCCACCCAATGAAAAGCCTGAATAATCTCAAAGATTTCTGCATTAAAACCGAGGACACCCTTTCTTCCAGCCTTCATTCCTTCGAATTTCATCAGTCCGGCATCATTCTTCTTAACCTTCAGCCTCAGGCACTTGGCTATATCCTCAAGCTTAGAGATTATAGTAGAAGCAGGTTTATTCACCATGAACCGAACTTCCTTTCTTTGATCCACTCCCACAAACAATCCAGACAAGTCCAATACTGGAGAATATGATATGATATCAAAAGCATTCAAGTTGCTGAGCCTCAAAGGTTCCTGCTTTGACTCCATAATGGAATTTTCACCCTCATCAGGGCCGAATAATTCATCCGCATCAAGAGGCGGCAGTTCTTTCACTTCTCTTACGATACATATATTTCTGGAGTCTAGACCTTTCCGGAACCAAGAACTCTCCATAATCTTGGTCATTGAAATTCTTCTGTTTGGGTTTGGATCTAAGATCTTCAAAAGGAGTCGACACACATCCCGGGCAAACCACTCTGGAAATTTGACTTCTCCCTTTACAATCTTTAGGAGCATCTGCACGCGATTAGAGTCATAAAAGGGAAGGCGACCAGCTAATAGAACATACAAGATCACGCCACATAACCAAATATCAGCTTTGGATCCATTATAACCCCTTCGATTGATCACTTCTGGAGCAACATAAGCTTCGGTCCCGCAAGTTGTGTGGAGCAACCCATCTTCATGCTTTGATTCAGCAAGGGCGCTCAACCCAAAATCGGAAACCTTCAAATTCCCATTCTCATCTAAGAGCAGATTCTCTGGTTTCAAGTCACGGTGAAAAACACCCCGGCTGTGACAATAATCAACAGCAGCAACCAGCTGTTGAAAGTATCTCCGTGCAAGGTCCTCCTTCAGTCCCCCTCTGACTACTTTGTTGAATAGCTCACCGCCTTTAGCAAATTCCATGACTAAGTAAATCTTGGTCTTGGTGGCCATGACTTCGTAAAGCTCCACCACATGCGGGTGCCTAATTAGTTTCATGACTTGAATCTCTCTCTTAATCTGATCCCGCATTCCAACTTTCAAAACATACTCTTTGTTGATCATCTTGATGGCAACCTCCATACCCGTGCTGATATTCCTCGCCCGATAAACCTTGGCAAACGCCCCTTGCCCAAGTAATCTTCCCAATTCATATCGGTCCATCAAAACACCCCCTCCGTTCTCCATTTCAACCGAGTACTTCACTTACTTTTATGAAAGCTTTGTACAATATAACCAACTGCCGATATGTACAGAAATTAAAAGGAAATTAGAATTCTATAAACTATATAAAAATATTAATAAATTTAGACAAATATTATTTATTATATATAACTAATAACTATTAATATTAGTTAGAAATACATATTCTATTTTAATTTGAATTATGAGTTAAATTAAAAATGACTGTTCTAACTATTAGAATTTCTACTATCTTCTAACACACACAATATAAACCAGTAATGTGCCAGGTAAATTGCGCAACAAGAAGATCAAACCCACATCAAGCATGAGGAAAATCGGACAAAAACGCAATACCCAGAAACCAAAACCCATAAAAAAAATCGAAATTTCCAACACCCAAGAAATTTTCCAGGACAGAACCAGCACAAAAAGAGGGAAAGCATACCTTTATAACAAAGTAGAAGAGACTACACAACAAAAACCAGTAATGTGCCAGCTAAACTGCGCAACAAGAAGATCAAACCCACATCAAACATGCGCAAAATGGAACAAAAACGCAATAACCAGAAACCAAAACCTATAAAAAAAAATACGAAATTTCTGAACACCCAAGAAAATTTCCATGAACAAAAACGCAATACCCAGAAACCAAAACCTATATTTAAAAAAAAATTATAAAGACTAAAGAAATTTTCCAGGACAGAAGCAGCGAAAAAGAGAGAAAGCATACCTTTATGACAATGCAGAAGAGAACACACTACAAAAAACAGCAACGTGCCAGCTAAATTGCACAACAAGAAGACCAAACCCACATCAAACACGAGGAAAATCGAACAAAGACGCAATACCCAGAAACCAAAACCTATAAAGAAACCGAAATTGCCAACACTCAAGAAATTTTCCAGGACAGAAGAAGCACAAAGGAGAAAAAAGCATACCTTTATGACAAAGCAGAAGAGATCCGACCCGTGTACGAACAAGAACCAGATGACGAGGATGATATTGAAGGACAAGGACAAGGACAAGGAGCGAGGTGAGATCAGAAGGGTCGCACTGTTAATGAAAAGCAAAATGAATGGTGAGGGATCCGAAAACCTAAAAATCTCTCATAAATGGCACCAAGAAACTTGCTACGCAATTGTTGAAATGTTCTAGAACTAAGTACGCTTAAGAATTAAGCATGCTTAGTGGACTTGCTTCAAGTCAACAAATAAGGAGGAAAAGAAGAAGTTGGACTCTTTCTATAGTTGGCAAAAGGAAAAGTAAACAAAAGTCAACAAACGTATGGGGAACCCCAGAGTAAGGAAGATGGAAAGAGAATATCCGCAAGAAAGAGACGAAGAAGCAAGCTGAAATTTACATTATTTTCTGTACTCTATGTCGGTCAACAATAAGGCAGTGACTCATGTCTATAAACAAGAGTTAATCGACATTTGCCCTCGGTAGTAGAAAATTAGAAAGTCTCCTTCCTTTATAATACCAATTATCATAATATAAGTATTTCTTTTCTTATCCCATATTCCCTTGCCCTAGCAATTCACTCATATATACATCATTACTGATTCCAAGCCATAGTTCACACCCACACTTGCACACATACACTGCAAAATTCTCAATCCACTATTTGGAATATTCACTCATTTGTTCTTAGGCTAACGGCTTCGGGGTGCCTTTCACATGGGATTAAAAAACGTGCAGCGTTCCTCCCGTGCTTTTGGCATTTTGTCAAAATCTCTCCACCGGTACACCCCTTTTCCCTGTTGTGGCGGTCGTAACGAGGAAAGTTCACGTCTTTCCCTCTTTGGTGAAGAGGGGTTCCTCGGTCAAGGTTGCCCGGTTCAATTGAAGGTTGGGTTAGTGTCATGAAAAAATTTAAATTAATAAATTTATAATAAATTTAGCTCAAATTAATCGATACACCTATGATAAATGTATCTAAATTAATTTTTTTGACTACCACTAACCAAAAATAAATTTAATTAACAAAAACCACAAGCTAGTACATTTATAGCAAATTTATCCCTTATGAAAAATTAGATTGATACTGCAAAAAATCCCAAATCAATATACTTATAACAAATAAATGGTAAAAACCTCAAATTAGTACACTCCATCAACTATTATATGTCATCAATTCAGTAATTTAAAAATAAAATTTAATAGAAATTAATATAGAGTAAATTTGTAACAGTATACCGCTTTAAGATTTTTTTTTTTTTTGTGAAATCAACTCTTTCTCATATGCTATTGCAAATTGATATATTTAAAGGTTTTCTTCCTTTATTTTTTTTGTTTCGCTATGAGTTTTTATTTTGGATTGAGCAAAGCAAGTGTCGAGTTAGCTTCTAATAAGACTCAAAATCATGACCATGAGAAAATGAGCAAACTTCCTTATCATCTAAGACAATACCTTATATTTAGATCTCAAATGTAATTATATTGTCAAAATCTCATATTAATTAAAAAAACAACACTCAAATGAACACCACATTAGCTATTATCTATCTTCTCCAAACAAAAAAAATAAAAAAAAATGAAGAACACATTCTCTATTTACTTAGACACTTCTCAAGGGCTTGTCCTAGATGAAATGGGTTGAATAATTGCTAGACCTATCAAAGTAGGTCATAGACCCATTTCTTAACCCAATAAATACATGCGACCAGCTGAATTCGCTCTCGTTTCGCCACGTCCACGTCTGGGTTTGGTGGAGGGGCTAGGCGTAAATGCCCGTTTACTATGATACAGCGTCGTCGTCGCCCCCCCTCGTTTTTCGGTGGAGCTGCGTGCTCGCTCTCCAGCCATAAGAAGAACAGAGGAAACAACAAGGCTAATGTGTCATTACCAAAATAAAAATGCTTCCTTTACTTACCAATGCTCTCGCTTAAACTCATTTTCATTGTTTTCCTTTTATGAGACTAAAGTAGGTGGGACAGACATTATGTTCGGCATGCTCACGATCCGAATCAAACTAGTGACCTCGCGGAAGATAATTGACCATTTCGCCTGAGCCGACCACCTCCACGGCGTCTGTGTTTATCGGGCGGGCTATGGGAACGAGGAGCATGGGGTTCTATGTTCTAATAATTCCCAATCTTTGTGGGATGGCATGGCCAAGAATTGCCACGACCAATGAGTATTAGTTCGGGTCATGCCCGTCATTAGTTCATAAACCGTTGTGAATGGGACTCGCACGATGACTGCAAAGAGATTGGATGAACAAATCGGCTAAAGTCAATCCTCGGATTTAAGTATGGTCAAGAAGTCTGAATTTTTCCAAGCTCAATCCCAGCACAATAGGCTTTTCACCCGAACCACCTTGGATGTGCGTGGGATAACGAATTATTGCATCTCATTGGCTCTGGCACGGTGGATCTAGGAACTGATTGACTGTTCTTGCTAAAAAGTTCACACCAAGGTGAGTAATGCAATAGTTCCACTGGAGAAGTGATCGATAACAGGTGATCTGACGGTGCCCTCATGCATTGGGAATCATAGTAGTATCTGCTGAATTCGACCCTAGCCCACCCATCGTCATTCTCACAAAACACAAGGCGTATATCCTTCGACAACGTTAACGATTGTCCCACGAAAATCCAAGTCCACGGAAACTTTAACTGAACATTTCCTGAATGACTCGGAATTGCTGGTGTTTGTGAAGTGAACCCACTTAGATGTAGAGATTTTTTAATGAGAAATATTGCATGAGAGACATGCGAACACTACTAGTATAATATTTAAATAATAAATTACACATTCATCTAACAATTTAAACTTTTAAAATAATATCATAATATTTCAATAATAAATCACGCTTTCATCTAACAATTTAAACTTTTAAAACAGTTAACGGTGATCTCATAAAATCTTATATTATATCAATGCTTGAGGTCTTAAATTTTAATATTTTCAAAATTCATTTGCCTTCCTAGTTAAATGTTTTCACCCTTAATACTAGTCAAAAGACCAAGTTATCTTTTAGAACAGTCGGTAATAATCTCATAAAATTTTATAATTACCCATTTTTGCTAGTTGCTAGGAATATTAAGGGCGCACATGATAAAATTTATATTTCTATATTTCTCTGTTCCCCGAAACAGGTTTGGAATAGAAATCCATTTGAATCTGATTTGATTTTCCTATTTAAAAAGCGATTTATTTTAGAAATAAATTTGAAGAAGAAATCGAAGCTAAAATTTTTAACTTCCAATTTAAAAAAATCATTTCTGTTTTAGAAATTTTGTAATGCCTTGACCTAAGTATGCAAGAAGATATTGTTTAGATTCGTGTAACGTAGAAACTCAGATTCATAACTCAAGAACTCACAATTTTCTTCAAGACTGCAATAGTTTTTGTCTAGTGAACTGTCTCCATTCTCTCTCTCTCTCTCTCTCTCTCTCTCTCTCACGCACACACACGGAGACGATCATAACATTGGTCACATGAGCTGCAACCGACAGGCGATCACCATGATGGTGGTCGCGTACTTTAAAATGGTAGCAACTAGCAAGTGGCATGCAGTGGTCCCAAGCAATTGTCCATAAAGGTCACTTGTTTCTCTCTTGGGCCAGTGGACACATAAAGAGTCATCCGCATGAATTCAGAGAATGGAGCTATTGCGAGGGCTGCATTAGTGAAAAATTATGGCCCTGAATGAAGAGAAGAGGAGCATTTCCATCCCAAAACAAGCAAAAAGTTCACCACCACTTGGTGATAACTCTCAAAGCATCTGCTGCGATGTAGAGTGTATGCAGTTGCAGCGAGATGAGGCAAGATTTCATGCCCCGATCAATCATCTCAGCTAAGGTCGAAGAATTCTATGAAATTCCAGCAATGTGATCATGATTTCACAATCAGTTGCTCTGACAGGCAAGGCACAATAGCATTCTCATCAGATGTTAGACGAGCATCAGCAGTTCAAGAACAGCTGCAAAATGCTCAATTTTTGCATAAAGAATAGATATAGCTTGTGTTATATGAGCCGGACGGAGCTTATAACCGAGCAATGTTTGGCAACATTGGTGGAACTCAAAGTGGATTGGCGACGACCAAGCTCAAGAAGTGAAACTTCCCTAATAGTTTCATTGCTTGCAATAGGAGACTCAAATTGAAAGGCAGAACTCTGGAACAAAATCGAATGATCAGATGATAAACGGCATCCGCCCCAAAAAGATCATGATAAGTTGATGAGCTAACGTCAAGCCCCATTGTCAAGAATAACAGAACCTACATATGCTGTTGGGAAGAGGGACTTAGAAAGGCAAAATCACAATTTAGCCCAAAGAGCATGAAAATTGCATGCTACTCCCAGTACTAATGACAAGCAAATTAGCTAAAAAGGGTGATTTCCATTCCAGGGACAGAAACAGGGAAAAATACAACGATTGGAATCCCAAAGGGGAACTCCGCAAAACAGGAGACAAATCTGTACCGAATTATCAAGCAGTCGAATGAGTCAGAACATCATACGACTGCTTTGGAGAGACCGGATCAGACTCTGGCCCTAGCTGATTTGAAATGCAATGAATGACACACTGAAACTAGCAGAAAAGTATAACCGAGTCAAATTAGAACTTTCGATAATTGGTGGTACACTGACACACCATGGTCCTATTAATTTGGCCTTACATTAGCTCAGTGGATAGGCGATAGACCTTGCAATATAAGACGAAGAGGAATGTGTGGCATACAGAGAGGAGAAAGTTCATTGTTGATACACTCATCGTGTGGAATTGGCATTACAGAGCCAATCAAGCTTTCCAATATTCAAAGTTCGAAAAACTCCTTGTTATCATGTCATCAAACTGGAGAAGCGTGATCTGAGTAGTGATTTAAGTTAACATGAGATAAGGTATCACAAACACGCAATACTTTTCATTAGAGACTGTCCAGAATGCTGCTTTTTCGGGAGAAGCATATGACCTGCTATTCTAATGTCCTAACTAGAAATGCTGCCATCCTAAAGGAAGAAAGGGAATTGGGAGTACCCATTGCCCATGACCAACACAATCTCAGGACACAAAACACCAAATTGTTGACAATCAAAGCACAATAAGATGCGACACAGTATAGTAAAGTCAACTTCACAGAGTATTGCTGAGTACACCATTTATGTAATTCCGACCACTTCAACAATAGAAACAATATCCGAGAACAAGGTGAAAACCACAAAGTTGGAGAGTACTCTCATTGTTAATCCAACGACGAAGTGACTGGCAAAGTCGAATCATGAGAAGGATGTGATTCTTCTTGTTCCACAAGCGGAGGTGGTGGGGGTGGCGGCGGTCGCTCTCCTTGCCAGGTCCAGACAATGTCCTTGAGAGCTGGTCTCATTTCCTCCTTCAATACCTTCTGATACTCCATTGTGTCCCCACTTGACTTCTTCATCTCCACCAAATGAAAAGCCGGAGTAATCTCAAAGATTTCTGCATCAAAACCAAGGACACCCTTTCTTCCAGCCTTGGTGCCTTCAAATTTCATCAATCCGGCATCCTTCTTCTTAACCTTCAGCCTCAGGCGCTTGGCTATATCCTCAAGCTTAGAGATTATAGTAGAAGCAGGTTTATTCACCGTGAACCGAACTTCCTTTCTTTGATCCACTCCCTCAAACAATCCAGACAGGTCAAATCCTGCAGAATATGATATGATATCAAAAGCATTCAAGTTGCTAATGCTTGAAGGTTCCTGCTTTGACTCTGTAATGGAATTTTCACCCTCATCTGGACCGAATAATGCATCTACATCAAGAGGCAGCGGTTCTTTCACTTCTCTTACAATACATATAGTTCTGGAGTCTAGACCTTTCCGGAACCAAGAACTCTCCATAATCTTGGTCATTGAAATTCTGGTGTTCGGGTTCGGATCTAAGATCTTCGAAAGGAGTCGACGCACATCCGGTGCAAACCAGTTTGGAAATTTGAATTCTCCCTTTCCAATCTTTCGGTACATCTCCATGAGATTAGAGTCATGAAAGGGAAGGTAACCAGCTAATAGAACAAACAAGATCACGCCACATGACCAAATATCCGCTTTGGATCCATCATAACCCTTTCGATTGATCACTTCTGGAGCAACATAAGCAGGGGTCCCGCAAGTTGTGTGGAGCAACCCATCTTGACGCTTTGATTCAGAAAGGGCACTCAACCCAAAGTCAGAAACCTTTAAATTCCCATTCTCATCTAAGAGCAGATTCTCTGGTTTCAAGTCACGGTGACAAACACCCCGGCTGTGACAAAAATCAACAGCAGCAATCAGCTGTTGAAAGTATCTCCGTGCGACGTCCTCCTTCAATTTTCCTTTGGCTACCTTGTTGAATAGCTCACCGCCTTTAGCACATTCCATGACAAAGTAAATCTTGGTCTTGGTGGCCATGACTTCGTAAAGCTCCACCACATGTGGATGCCTAATTAATCTCATGACCGAAATCTCTCGCTTAATCTGATCAATCATTCCGACTCTCAAAACCTTCTCTTTGTCAATCATCTTGATGGCAACACTCATGCCCGTGCTGATATTCCTCGCATAATAAACCTTGGCAAACGTCCCTTGCCCAAGCAATCTTCCCACTTCATATCGATGCATCAGAACACCCCCTCTGTTCTCCATTTCAACTGAGTACTTCACTTACTTCTATGACAACTTTGTACAATATAATTAACAACTGATATGTACAGAAATTAGAAGAAAATCAGAAATGCTCAACCATCTTCACAGACATCATACTTCAATATAGCATATTCTCTCAAGTTACACTTTATAGAGGGCATGTGAGAAACTATGATGACTGATTTATCAACTAACTCCCCCACCTCATCCAATATAATCAAGGGCTCTACACATAGAGTTAAAGCCCCATCAACCTTCAGAAAAGGATTCTCAACTTTCAAGCACATTTTTCAGCATTCCCAGGTTGTGGTGATTTCCTAGAGACTGCTGAAGAAGGGAAGCACTCTGCAAAATTGAGTGTCTGAGGGCACAGGGAAGAGCCAAAACTAAGCTTCAATCTGCTGCAAAATGCTAGAAATTTATCCTGCAACAGAAAAAAGGTAGAAGAGGATACAGTCATTGTTAAACATGATGTTGGAAGAGTGCATGACTCTGACTTTATATAGCTTGAACACCATTTAAGCAGCCCTATACACATGAGATATGCACCATCCAAGAGCTGCAATCACTACTGAACCAAGAATCAAGCGAAGCAGTTTGCAAAAATTCAGATTAAGAACTTAAAAAAAGGTAAGCAGATATAAATTAAGAGAGAATATGGCATATTTCTTGAAGAACGTGGGACATCACAACATGAGAGCAGTACAAAATATTAGACATGACATTGATCCAAATCTCCTACACAACATCAGCAAAACAATTCAAAAGTTGCAATAATGCCAAATATCCATTGCATTCACATAGTTGTCTCTTGAACACTAACAAGTTACAAAAGACAGCTCAAAAACAATTAATGGACCAAGTTCAGTGTCGAACAGAAAGATGCCTGAAAAGAACTTCAATTCAAAAGAGGGGAAACCTTTTCAAGCTTTCCCCAGCAAAGAAAGATATCCGAATCTAGAACAACCACAATAAACATAACATAAACCAGTAATGTGCCAGCTAAATTGCCAACCCACATCAAACACGCGAAAAATCGAAGAAGAACGCAATACCCAGAAACCAAAACCTATTAAAAAAAGCAAAATTTCTGAAAACCCAAGAAATTTTCCAGGACATAAGCAGCCCAAAAGGAGAAAAAGCGTACCTTTATGACAAAGCAGAAGAGAATACACAACATAAGCCAGTAACGTGCCAGCTAAATTGGGCAACAAGAAGATACAAACCCACATCAAATACGCAAAAAATCGAACAAAAACGCAATACCCAGAAACCAAAACCTATAAGGAAAAACGAAATTTCTGAAAACCCAAGAAATTTTCCAGGACAGAAGCGGCACGCAAAGAGTAAAAGCCATACCTTTATGACAAAGCAGAAGAGTATAAACAACAAAAACCAGTAATGTGTCAGCTAAATTGCGCAACAAGAAGATCAAACCCACATCAAACACGGGCCATATCGGACAAAAACGCAATACCCAGAAACCAAAACCTTTAAAAAAAAAAAAAAAAACCGAAATTTCCAGCACTCAAGAAATTTTCCAGGACAGAAGCAGCATAAAAGGAGGAAAAAAGCATACCTTTATGACGAAGCAGAAGAGATCCGACCCGTGTATGAACAAGAACCAGATGAAGAGGATGATCTTGAAGGAGAAGGAGAAGGAGAAGCGAGCTGAGACCAGAAGGGTCGCACTGTGAATGAAAAGCAAAATGAATGGTGACGTGAGGGGAGCCAAAAAACCTAAAAATCTCTTATAAATGGCAACCGCACACCCACCACGAAACTCACTATTCAATTTGTCGTTTCGAATATTCACTCGTTTGTTCTCGCGCCACGGCTTCTTCAGGAGCCTTTCGCCCGGGATTAAAAACGTGCACTGCCCCCACCATGTCTTGGCATTTTGCTATTCAAAATCTCGCCACCGGTACACGCCCCTTTTCCATGTCGTGGGCGGTTGTAATAAGGAAAGTTCGCCTCTTTCCCTCTTTGGTGAAAAGGGCTTCCTGGGTCAAGATTCCCCGGTTAGGTTGAAGATTGCCTAAATTAATTTTTTGATTATCACTGACCAAAAAAAAAAAACAAACAAACAAAAGTCGTTAACTAATATATTAATGACAAATTTACCATTTATTAGTCTTTATTAAATTGGATTGATACCACAAAAAATCATAAACCAATACATTTTTTTTTGGTAAAGATAAAGAATAAT
The DNA here is from genome assembly GCA_017140325.1 of Eucalyptus leucophloia subsp. euroa. NCBI lineage: Eukaryota > Viridiplantae > Streptophyta > Magnoliopsida > Myrtales > Myrtaceae > Eucalyptus > Eucalyptus leucophloia. The sequence goes on from CM029468.1 coordinate 13,357,366, forward strand.
ATAGCTTTGGACAAAACATAAACCAATACATTTATAATAAATGAATGATAAAAACCTCAAACTAGTATATTCTATCAATTACTATATGTTATTCAATTTAGTAATTTAAAAATAAAATTTAATAGAAATTAATATAGGATAAATTGAACCTACCCGTAGGTAGCCTAGTTGGTTAGGGCTTAATCGACCTTGAGATCTTGGTTTCAATTCCCCAACTAGTTGATCGTAACTTAAATATGGAAGCGTGGATGGTAGGGTCGCATCTTTCTTCCCGAGTATAGTTATTGGTCTTTGCTTGCCGATGTCCGGTGGGGACCGTGAGCACCTATAAGGTGTGTCAAGGCAAATCCTCGATATCAAATATATATATATATATGTGTGTGTGTGTGTGTGTGTGTGTGTGGTAAATTTACCATAGATTTTATTGATGTAAGATGGCATAAATTTGTTGCAATTATATTAATTTAGAGTTTTTTTTGTGATTTTAACTCTTTAACATTTGGTGTTGAGTTTTGAACTAGGAGGACAATTCTCGTACTACTCTTGTCATGAATTCGTGTCCGACAAGGTTTCATGACTTCAATGTAGTTCTGACCGAGGTGGTACAAGAAAAGAGGAATAATGGCTCTATTATTCATTATGGCTATTAACGATGGAGATTGCTTGATTTATTTGATAACGCAATTGAGTTTGGATTCTGCTTCCTACCAATTATTAGGAATATGGATCACCGACATTGCCTAGGCTCTGTTTATTTTCCATAAAAAAAATGAATAATTTAGAAAATATCTTTTTAAAAAAGGATCACTTGTCTCACTCAAAATTATTAATTATTGGAAAATATTTCTTTTGTTTTTTATAACAATTTATATCTCAATAATACAAGCAATCAATTTTATGGAGATATTTTTCATATCATTCATTTTCGATGATATTAATGCACTTTTAAACTGCTTTATAATTTTCTAAATCAATTCGGTTCGTAAATGAGAGCACATGAGAAAACGGGAAAGGAAAACAGTCACTTGCGACAGCCAAATACAATTGGTAATCTAATAAAGAACTTTTTTTCTTTCAAATATTTGTGATATGTACGATAAATATTTTGAAATTGAATTTAATTCTTCATTACGCATGCTCAAACATATCCATAAAACGCTCCTAGTCAAAACTTGCATATGCATATTATTAATGTAACTAACCCGCACGCGCATGTTATGAGTTCAACTCGTGACGACAATTACTTACCGATAAGCAAGGCATAAACCCTAAGTATCGAAGAGTTGTGATTGTATTCAATCATCAATTTGATCTTGACTTGAAATCTATAGCTCTTGAACCTAATTGGCACGTGCAATTGATGTGGGCAAAACTCGAATTTGGCTGTACGATTGGAGTTGCGCATGAAGCTTCCTCCGCCTCTGATCACTCCTTTCCAACTGCCGTTCAAGACCACCGGTCTCGGCGGTTAAAGGGTCTCCACCGGTGAGAAAACGACACGTGGGGCTGTTGGGAAGTTTCCCATGCTTGGACTACGTGGGCCCACGTGGCCTTTCTCGTGTCTGCCTGGCGTGCGCCCGAAGCGTTGCCAATTCCGGCCATACGCGTGTCCTCCGATCAATGGTCGGTCGTAGGCTGACATTCCCTATACGTTGCGGCAACATCGCATGTTGCCGTTTTACTTTCGTGTCGCTATCTTCGTGGACGAAGAAATGGGTCGTAATTGATTTGATGCCGTTTTCGCGATCTCGCATCGAGACCGATTCAATTTCCGACCTCGGTCCGGCTCATTTCGGGCTATGCACGAATATATTCTCACGTTAGGAGAAAGTAGTCATGCTGTCGTATCACTATATCAATTGAAAGACATGATTTAGTTATTCAAGAAATTGGTAATTTGGACATCAATCTTTTTACCTACTGTCCAACTTCTATCAGGATTAAATGCATAAATATAACAAAATAGATAGTAAAAATGAGACCTCCGTGCCTTCTTATCGATGGAAGTATAAGTCATATCCAAACAAATTTGATATTGGAATTTTTTGGTGACCGATGAGCCTAGTTGCATTTCAAATGATTGAATCTTGCTGTCCGCCATGAGAGGGTAGATCAAAATATGTCAATTAGATATTATAATGTCCTTTTCAAGTGGCGAGTATTGAACTACTTAATTAGATGGTTAGGCTTCTCTGGGCGTTGAACTTTAGAAGAACAACGGGTATAAGTGTTTAGTTAAACAAAATAATATTTAAATTCGGCCTTTCCCCAAAATACCATTAATCAAATTAATCATCACTAAATTCAAATTGCATATATTATACTCAGCCCAAGACTAATCATAGTCCTTGTGGTCGGCTACACTAAGCAAATGACGAATGTCGCGGCGATTTTTAGTATTTTCTTCTCTCACACACATTCTCTTCTAACGGTTATTACAAAGACGATACATTAAATATTACGAAAGAAAGAATTTTTAAAATATCAATGGCTTGAATAATTTATACATGAGATTATAAAACCAATGTAAGAAGAGTATATCTTGGAGAGGTCGCAACTGGTGACGACCTCTTGATAGATTCTTCCCTTGTCTTCTCAAATTCAATGTTCTAATGGCAGATTTTGTCCCTTTCGATGTGGCATCATGTGTGTATTTTCACCTAATTTTTTTTTAATTTTTTTTAAAGAAGGTTTAGTTTAATATTAAATTGAAGCTGCTCTGGTGTTGTAGTAATCGAGTCTAGAATTCTTGTATAGGAAAAGGAATGATAGGTGCACCTGAGGTGGTGGGACAGAACGAACCGGTCCTAATAAGATTGGCTGGTACAAGCCGTGATTGTTGCTCCTGGTGATCTTTTCACCTACTCCAACACTCTTTGTGCCGTGTCTCAATGGCCTTTGTAGGGGTGTTATCATATGAGCATTTCGCGATAAAGAAGGTAGAAAGTTTGAGTACAAGTTGGCATGATATCAGAGTTTAACAGATGGATATGATCGAAGAAGGAGACGTGGGAGGGCTTCTATGGTTTTCAGAGGGACCAATCTGCTGTCGCAACATGACCAAAATGTGTTTTGTTACTTGAGGGGTCGAATGAAATGCTGAAATCTACCCTTCCATGACTTGATGGCTATCAATGCATCGAAAGATGATTCCTTAAAAGGATGGAGGGAACAAACAGGACCCCCTGACTCGGCAGACCGCGAACCCAACCCCTCATGGATTTGTGCAGGATTGGAGTAGTGGTTAAGGTGCGGTCGGACCGACCCTTTCGCATCGGGGAAGCGAGAGATCCATAAATCCAATGCCAACCCCCACCGTTGTCGATTAACTGGGAACTAGCTCATAAGAGTCACAGATGTGGCAACAGCCACTGAGAAGAATTGGGTTGCCGACCGACCCCCAACACCCCGACGATATTGAAAAGAAAAACTCAGCAGACTGCAGAGATTCTTCAATCTTCTAAGGGAAAAAGTGATTGAGAGAATCTTGACAAAGAAAATTTGAGACAAGCAGCAGAAAAAGTATGTGATTGCAAGCATTCACAATATGCAGCAGAAAAAGCAGAAACTCACATGTAGAAAGACCATACTCCCACGCTCCTATTGAAAATTCATGACAGAAAGATACTTTACAAACATATGAAGTCATGGAACTTTCGATTCTGGTTTGCTTTTCTGTTCAATCTTGGATAAAAGCACTGTCCGTCTCCAATCACACTGGTACGTATAGTATACAGCAGAAAGCAAAGAATGCAGATGATGACCACAGATGAAGGTTGGTGCCACCCCATCTCTAGGGCCGCATCTAAGAGGAAGCAACTACAGATGAAGTTTCCACCACCTCTACATCCGTGATGGTAGAAGAAGCTTTGCAGGCATGCAAAGTGGTGCATACGTCATTTGCTTCCAGAAATTGCTCCGCATTGGCGAGAACCAGTGGCCCATACTCAAAAACCATCTTCTTGCACTGGCGAAAGACGTAACATGAGAAACCATTTATAGTGGAACAATGGCGTGGACAAGAGAAGTATGACAAACTACGGCCTAGGAGAGACCCAATGCTTTGCTCAGATTAATCTCCAGTGTTAAATTCGAGTAAGCGGAACTTGGAGCTTTCTTCTGCTCTGATGCAAAACATATGGAATACAATGCCTCCCAAATTCCAGTTGTTTTCTAGATAGCTTATTTGGATACCCTACAAATTTGGTTTTATCTTCTTTGCCTCTACATAAAAGCAATTTTGATCAACACCAGTAAGTTTGCTTGTAAAAATTGACTATTGGTTTGATTCCCATAAAGGAGGTGAAACGTTTTTCAAAATGCGAAAAATAAAGAGAGAGGACACTGTTTGTCCCAAACAGACATCGCAAGTAGTCATATATCCTCTCTTGTTGCCATTTCGTAGATGTGACATTCAAGAGATACCCAGCAGAATTGACTGATCTCCTCCAGTCAATATCTACTAGAGCATTTCACTTTTCGTTAACAATAAGGAGCTCTGAACCAAAGATCTAATTCTAAAATAAAATGGACAACAGCCAATGGCTAGTAGCTACTAAACAGAAAAAAAAAAAGTCTTATGCATATAAAGTATGACCAATCCTCACCTTCTTCGCATAGTTTTCCATGGAATTACAAGCCTTGAGGAGAATCTGAATTATGTCCATCTGATGAAGAATTTTTTTCATTAGAAAAAAACAAATTCAATAAGGGATTGTTGGATTTGTTATAAAAGAACTAAAATTGAACTAGACATTCCTTAGAGTTTAACCTCGTGCATCATAAATTGCAAGAAAATTGCAGCACTAAACACTACCGAGAGTTTTGGCCAAAAAAGACATGGCAATATAGCAATCAAACCCTTGCACTTTCTGTTATAAACAATTTGTGAAGTTCTAGTATATTTTTGCAATACAACAAAGAATTGGTCTTTAAACATTTTCATATATACCACAACACACAACAAAAGGCATGGGAACAGTGTCATCAACAATGGCCTGAACATCAATGTGATGACATTTTCTGTTCCATGGCTCAAACTGTAAGGCTGGCGTTCAAAGTTTTCAACTGCCACTATGGAAGCAAACAAACCAAAGATAGATCTAACACACATGCTATTCTTCACATTTGGTAATTTGCCTGAGACCCCTATTGCATAAGTAAAATAGCACATTGGAAAATTTCAATGTCCAATTGAAGCTTCAACTTTAAATTATCTAATGAAACAGAAACTTGGCAGGCACAAATGGAGATGGAAAATCTTAACAGTACAATGACAACAAAGAATCATAAAAAATCAGCTTCTCTATTTAGTGAAGGAAGAATAAAAGACATAAATGAAGAACTACGAAGAAAGTCATGCTTCTCTCATTGAGTCCAACCACAGAAGCGACACAAAGTTTGCTCTTGCTAGTAAATATCAAAGATTTTTGCAGGTTTTCAAAAAGAAGTCTTTATGAATTGCAGAAAGTTGTCTTGCTTCAAGAAAATCTTTAATGAAGACTCAAAATGGTAACCACACGTCGGCTTGCTTTTAACTTTGGTAACTAACTGATTCGCAGGTAGAACTCAACACACACCTAATGTGGTATTGCCATAAGATAAATCAATTACCCATAAACTTTGCATTCACTATCACAATTGCATATGCAAGCAAACAAGGCATGAACAATTATCAAAGCAACAGTGATTAGTCTAGATGCAGATAAAAAGCAGTAACCTGTGTGTCGGGGTCTTTCAATTTATCCAAGACTTCTGAGACAGCATGATGGCACAATTCACAGCTATCCTCCCGAAGTTGTGAAGAAAGGAATGCCTTTTTTTCACACAGGTTGACCTTCCTACAGAACTCTTCAGGTTCTACTGAGGATACCTCTGAGAAGAAGAGAGTAGCATAGGAGTCGACCAAACTGACGCACTGCAGATATATTGACAGACAGGCTCAGTGTCCATGAACTAGAGAAATGGAAGGAAAAAAATGCTGAGAAAACAACTATTCTGTCACCAAATTTATATATTTCATCGAGGCAACATTCCACTATTGTGTGAATTTCAACTTTTCGCTTCAGGAAATTTAACCAGACATCAATTTCACAGAAGACTCTGCTCTGCCAACACATAGAGGCAGTTTGCTAGCTCTATGCTAGAACGATATCTATATTATCTGCAAGTGATGAATCAGAAGACTTGATCAAGACTAGCAGTTTCACTTAGCTGCCAATCACCAAGCACACAGTTTGTCTGCAAATAAGAGGAAAATATCTTGAAGGGCAAGAACTAAATCAAAGTTTGAGCAACTAAGATAAAGCTAATTCAGAGATCAATCTCCATTGAGTAAAGTCAGGAAAAGCTGTGGAAGTTCAACACTACAGGTAATAATCCGTCAGAAATGAATGGGAGAAGTGTGCTAAAGATGTTCCAAGGACATAGCTACCACTACCACTGTCATGACTGAGCAATAGGTCCTTAAGGATGATCTCAGACTTCCCATAGGCTTTAGAGGTCAAGTCAATTGCAAACATAGTAATTGACATGATCAGTGGAGAGACAAAACACCAGGCTGGAACTCTTTGACTGCGAGACTGCATGATCTTAAAATCCAACAAATTTGAGGCCAAGCACAACTATGAAAAATAAAATTCTTGTGCAGAAGACTTGGCCAGAAGAGGGTAATAGTCAAAAGGAAAAACTTATGATTTTTGGTTGCTCACCACCTGCATTAATGCTAGTTTCACATTTTATGTCACAATGCAACTTTATGCAGAAGATTAGACTGTCAGCATTGTAAACCTTTGGTAAGGACTCCATTTATTTTTATTGAAGCCTTCTTCTACCACTCCAGAAAAGAAAAAAGGAAAGGAAAAAAAAAGGAAAGAAAGAAAGAAAGAAAGAAGATGAAGATAAGGATGAAGATGGAGTGGAGAAAATAAAGAGAGATTTAGAAGATCCAAGGTGAAAACATGAGGAGAATAAGGCAAAGAAAAACTCCGTTGTCCTTGTACAAAAAAATAGCTAGAATAAGGGAAGAACAGTACCTCTTGTTCAAAAGATGCCAGATGGGAACAACTCTTATGAAGAAGTTCAAGAATCTCAGTCTGGGTTTTATTGTCGCCAATGTAATCAAGTGCTTGAGCAGTGTACTCCTCGCAAAGCATGCAGACATTATCATTCCTCAAACCTTCTCCTGAAAGATGAACTCCCTTCTTGTTAAAAAATAACATGTCATTCCACAGCATTGTCTTATAAGTTTCAGCAACTAGAATGAGATGCCTTGCCAAAGAACACCCCAAAAAATGAAAGTTACTTTCATAGTATGATAGGAGGGACTTAGTCATGCTAACTGCAATAAACGTTGAATGATTAACCAATAGCCTATGCTTCTACCCTTTGCAATATACTAAAGACAAAAATAACAGGAAAACTGACAGTGCTCAGACGTTTTTTTCAAAGAGAACTGCATCAGTAACACTAAGGTTAATACCTACAAAAGAAAAATTGATGCTAATACATATTAATTAGCAAATTGATCTGCTTAAGTATTTATCGCTGAAGGCATCATTACTCAGACAGAGGTCTGTTGAGCTGGCACCTCAAGCAACATCCATGTAGTAATTGCTCAAAGCAAACTCTACATAGTGAACTATAATATCAAAGAACTTCTGGACAGAAGTAACCATACTGGTGTACAAAGCAATGACCTGAGCATGTACACATTCTAATTACTAAATAGAATCCTAGCAATACCACTGAAATACTCTCAAGTCATGGAAAACAAGCCTTATCAGCTTGCATTGATATTAAATGAAATGATTGAAAATTTGAGGCCTGCGATGGTACCTCAATCAAAGTGAAAACAGAATAAGACAGCACAGGGAACAAAAAGATTAAGCACATAAGTCCCAGCACTAAGAATCAGATACCCATGAGTTGACTATGCTCATAACAGAAAATAAACATCTTCAAGCAACATAATGAACAATGAGTACCTCTCACAATTGAGTGAGTTAGTTGTCTAGCATCAGAGATGAAGGTTGTGCTCCACAGAAGAACAAACAAAAGACCTATTTTCCCCTCCATCGCACCTGGAGAGCCAAATAAATTTGAACCACCATTAGCATCCAAGATGAAACGATAACATACTATGATAACTTTGAATGATCATGACTCTATCTAAGTTTCAAAGAAATCAACCATCAAAATGTAACTGCACATAACAAGATGCATGACAGCTTAGTTTAACTGCAAAGCCAAATTCAATTGCAATGACTAAGTTTACTGCAAAAGGCTAGATACACGTGCAATGACAAAGTTAACTGCAAACGACAATATTAAAAAACAACGACCTAAGAATTTTAATCATCTGCACGTCTATTTAAGGAAAGCCTTTATTTTTTACTATTCTTCTGTCCATTTCAACTAAATTATTCTTATTGGGTCTTTTCCTTATACCTGAAATATTCCCCAAAAAGAGAGTGATCCACGTTGTATGTGCAGCAAGGGAGTTGAAATAAACTGGACCCACTATGGCCTATTAATAAAAGCATGGTTTAAACAACGGGCACCATCTAGGGAATGATATCATTACAACATCATCCTTAACAATCGTATTTGTAATGTCCATCCAATCCAAGTCCCATGAAAAATTGAGTCTCTCCCCAGGCAAAGTCTACTCAACCACAAACAGGGAGGAAAATGTTATTTTGGAAAAGTCAAGCTAAGTCCAACTCTTCACATGGTCTAAGCAAAAACAAAGCACTCGGTGCAACCTGGCAAGTCTTGCAAATGGATACTGTCAATTCAGTTATAAGTCACACAAACAACGAGAGAAACCCAAGGTCAGTCTTGCTGAATTTCAATCAGTAAACTGACCGGAAGTACTAGAACAAGATTAAACCAACAAAACAAGTTGACGGAGCGCAAGAGCAACGTAGTTTAATCATCTTCTAACAGATATCAGACGACAGAAGACTCCAATTGCTTAACACCTTAACTATCTCATGAAAGGCAAGCTTTAACCCCAGTGGCAAAACAAACCAACCAAATCAAACAGGAACCAGGATACTTTATTCAACCACACAAGCTTCTGAAGCTCAAAAAAAAAGGAGGAAACCCTTATTCAAATCTTTGATTTCGAATAAGAATTCACAGTTCTAGCCCATACTTCTCCACGAAGCAACCTCAAAATCAGCGAACGATCAAACCACGGCTCGACCCGGAAATCCCCCGATCACCCACATGACGCCAGGCCGAGGACAACCCATAAAGCCGAAAACCCACGACAAGAAACTCTCGCCACAAACGAATTCAACCGACATGGACCGCGAACCCGAAAGCCAACCAATCGATGGGAAAAAGGTTAAAGAATCCGACTTTCGCTTCCGATCAACCAAAGGGTGCTCAAAACCGACCGCGTAAAGACAGCCAGACAAGAGATTACCTTCGTCCTTGTCGAGCAGAGCTGCGACCGTGCTTGAGCGAGAGAGAGAGAGAGGAGCGTAGGGAGGACGGATTGCTTTGGAGTGCTGAAATTGCCAAGACGTAGGGAAGCGTGATTTTATTGTTCTATCGATCAATCGCCGTATCTTTTAGAAAAAGTCGCCTCCAATCAGAACGCAAGAAAATAGTTTTTTTTTTTATTATTATATTTGAATGATGTAAGGCAAGAATATTATTTTGGCTTTTGTATACGATTTTTTTTTTTTTTGGTTGGATAAGATTTTTATTTTAGAGGAAGTTAAGATGCGAAGACACAGAAAGTGGGTTCCTACGGTGAATGTTCGACTTCCCACCTAGTTATTATCGAACCATCTAGTTTAAATTGGCAAATCTCAACTGATTACATCATAATCATGTCGTCACGATCTTTTTAACATTAATCATATCAAATTTCTCAAATCTATCCTCTAAGCATTGATTATAAATTTCTGAAATCTTATCGAGTTTTAAAATCATCACAAAATTTTAAATCCATCGATTTTTATAGATATAGTGAACAGAGAATACTGTAAATATTTCAAATACATGGAGGTTTACTTCATCAATATCATGCAGGGTACCTACCCTGTATTTTCTTACAATGTACTCTGCAAACGGTACAGCTGTATGATATACGGTAACGTGAAAGACGTTCAAAAGACTCCGAAAGTAAGATGTTCAGTGGACGATTGGAACCCAAGCGACCAAGTGAAAGCCAGCCTGCTTGAAAGCTTTTCGGCTAAGCAGGTACTCAACATGGCCGGCAACATTGTGACAGTGAAATCTGGAATAAACAATCGCTAGCGATTGACAGTTTGCCGAGTTTCAGCGAAAATTCGGCGAGTCGTCGTCTCGGCCTGAACGGTTCAATGCATGACAGTGCAGACAATCGTTATGAGCACAAACATCATTCGGTACTAGATTTCTTAAATAGGAGCAAATGCAAACCGGATCATTTACAAATCTGGAGTCATCACCAATCCCCACCGTGGAGTCTGGGGACCCAATTGCATAAACCAGCCCTAGCCAAACAAACTAAGATAAAATAAAAAAGGACAGAAGCCCGAATAGCCAGAACGCTAGCCAAAACGGGAGTTAGAACAGAAACTTCAGTTAGCGATTGACTAATTGAATTCCCAACATCCATTGGTCTAATTAAGGAATGGCTTCGGCTTTTTCTTATTCTGCTTTGCCAACAGCACCGAGAACCGTGTGAAGCCAAATTTCTTCCTCTTGGCCGAGAACTGCTGCTTATGACCACATTCCTCACTAGGCTTTTGTGAAATGGGCATGTCATTTTGCTTACTAAGCATTTGAGCCAGCGAAACCTTCCGTTTCACAGTGTCCTTCCCAGACAATTTCCCTGATTCAAAGTCTTCAGCTAGAAGTAGCTTCCTGCTCAGGATTTGTCCAATGGAGAGCGTCGGCTTTAGAACTGGTTCTGACACCTCAATGTTGTCCATATTCAGTTCAGCCGCTTCAGTAAGGCGGGAATCTCTCCTCTGGTGAGAGGGGCCAGAAGTCTTAAACTTGGTTGAGTTATGCAGGGGACGTCTTCTGCGACCATGGTCAGACCTCCATTTCCGAAGAGCCTCCTCAACTGCGAGCTTTCCACGATTAGCAGCTTCCACTCTAGAAAGAGCTTCTTCTAAAGCCTTCTTGCTTATTTTTACTTCCTCTGTCGCCTCCTCTACCCTGTTTAATATCTCTGTTTTAGAAATATTTGCTTCATCGACTTGGAGCATCACGCCCAGTACTCTCTTCTTAGATTTTTCTTCTGCTTCACGAGCTTGGGAGGTTAGAAAAGAGTATTCTTCAAATGTAAGAGTCACTACATCTGTTGAGCTCTCACTCTTTGATAAAGCCTTAATTTCTGCGAGAGCAACAGCTTCTGTTGCTTTAGCAGCTGCCCTCATTTTCCGAGCTGCAACCAACCTCATCTCAGCTGTTCTAATTTTAGTTTTCGTCTGCTCAATCTCAGATATGGCTCTCTGAACCTCGAGCTTCGCAGCTTCTGCCACTATCTTGAACTGCTCTGCCTCAGAGCTCAAGCGATGGAACTCCCTTGTAAGAGCAAAAGGGCCATCAGGTGAGTTAGTTTCTGCTTCTTTTGCTAATTGCAGCTTTAGTCTTGTCTGGTTTAGCTCTTCCTCAAGTGAAGATATCTTCGACGAGTTCTGAGTCAATCTCACCTGAGTCTTCTCAAGGGAAAGCTTTTCCTTCTCTAGTTTCTTATTTAGCGAATCAACAGAGCCGCGGATATCGCTGAGATCATTAGTGGTCCTGGTAAGGTTCAACTTAGCTTGTTTCAGTTCCATTAGGATTAACCCTGGGGATGAAGGACAGGAACCTGAGCCGCTCAGTCTATTCAGTAAACTGCCTTCATAGTGGTTTTCCTTCTCAGCTTCATGTTCTATAGTATCGACAGTTCCGTTGTTCGCACTCACCTCAAGTGCGGCATTCATTTCGGATGTTTCCTTCTGAAGCTTTGCTTTAAGTTCTTCAACAGTTATTTTTGTCGATTCCAACTCCTTCAAGACATCCAAAGTCTCCCGCTCCTTTACAATCAGATCGTTCTCCAGCTGTGCCGCCTGCTCTTCCAGTTTCGCTACATCAAACTCTTCCCCGTTCTGTTCAAAATAAGAAAGAAGACTAGCCAATTTATCAACCACCCTTGTTTTCTGTCTCAAAAGTACTAATGGACAACACCAACATGGAAGACATGATTCGACGTGCACGTTCATTAACGCAACAAGCATACATGCGATGCACATTCCCAAATCAGAAAACACAAAACAAGGAAGCTTATTTGCACATACTACAGGCCAAAACGAAGGGATAAGCATGCTGCAGAATTGAAAAACAGGGCAACCGGAGCAAAACCACAGACGCGAAGAACACCATCTTCACTCCACCACTGAAAAAGCAACCCGGTTACACGATAGAAACTCGCAGGCAAACTGGGAACTAAGTCAAGCCACGCCATGCAAAGCTCTTAGCAGGCAGTTCCCACAATTCACAGCTAACTTGAAACGATGAAACTGATCAATGTGCATCTATGTCTTGACGAAATCGGTCGCATTCAAGCCATTTTACATACACACTCATCAACTCCAACTCAGAAGCTAGTCAAGCGTTCAAGTCCAGTCCAACCATGATCTCATGGCTCCTAAAAACAATCACTTTCTACACATTACCCAAAACCATTCACGCCCACATCAACCAACAACAGCAAAACAGAATACATATCAACTACATTCCCCAAATCAAGCCCAAAGTAAGCCCACAGAGAGAGAGAGAGAGAGAGAGAGGGAGGGAGGACCTGAGACTCAGGGCACTTGAGAAGATGAGAGGGCTTCCAGAAACCGATCCCGCCGAACCGGCTCACCGCCTCCTTGACGGACTCGAACGGGGCCGACGTGTCGATCTCCGCCCTCGCCCCTCGGGCATTGCCGAGCTGCGCGCCGGCGTCGGCCTCCCCGGCCGGCTCGGGACGCAGGGCTAGGGTTTCAGCCATGGGGGAAAGGAAGGAAGGCAGGAAGGAAAGGAAGGAAGGAACCCAACAACGAGAGAGACGAGACGAGCAAGAGGACAAAATCAAGGAGTCACGGTCACCAACGATCTCTCGTTCATCGATGTCCGCGAGCAGAGCAGAGAGAAGCGAGCGAGCCACGGCAAGCAAAGAGACAAACCACCATTATAAGACAGGACTGGTCCAGTGTCCGTTGGGATTCCTTCCCTCTTTTCCTCTGCCGAAACTGCCCCCGAGGGGAGCGCTGAATTACGGGCCGTTTCGCCCCGGGCAAGGGGCGTAATTAGAGTGGAAATGCGAGGCCGAGGTCAAGGGCGGGGGAAGGTAGGCGTGGGAGGTGGGGCCCGGGGGTGGGCCCCGCGCGTGTCCGAAACGGGAGAGACACCATCATCGTATCTTGAATCCGACAAGATAGAGAGAGAGAGAGAGAGAGAGAGAGAGAGAGAGGGGTTTTTGCAACGGCTAGCGCATCCCCAAAGGCCGCGTCAACGGCTAGCTGAGCCGGGATCTCTCTCTCCTTTCTGCGTTTTGACCGAGTCGCGCGCGCGTGCGCAGGGTCAACGCCGGTGTCGTTTAGGACTGATCGAATCGGGGGCATGCCGGAACCTTGAGTGTAACATTCATGCTGGTTTGTTCGGGGCCCGTGGCATGAAGGGGCGCTGCATCACGTTACTATACAGGCAATTTTTTCGGAGAGCTCTTTCCCCGTAAGGCGTTTTCCCGGGCTCGAAATGATTGTGCCACGGCTGATTTATGACGCAGCCATAAGTATGATGGATCAGGGTCGCCCATAATGACCGACTTGTGAAGAAAACATCGTACCTCTTCTCTTTTCCAAAAGTTCTAGATTTTTCTAGACTCTTTGTTAAATATCTATCCATTTTCTTGTGAGTTACTTTTAACTCTAAAAACATGCGGTGAATAGAATGGCCACATCTGGTATTCTTTAGAAATATTTAGGAAGTAGTTACAGCTTCTTGTTACGCCTATAAATAGCCAATAAGTGCCTCCATTTGGGTGTCCGGTTAGATACTAAATGCGGGTGCAAGAATTTCTCCCAGTCAATATATTTAGAAAGTGTCTCTAATAAAAAGAGTGTTTTCTTTAAAGAGTTACTTAAAGAGGTACTTCCTACATCCTGTAAGTGAATTTACAAACTTAAAAATGGACAAGATTTGTCAATATATATAAATGGAGCCTCTAGATGAATTTGCGATTTAAAGATAAACACCAAGAGCGTGATGCCGGAAGATTGAAAAATTTGTTGCAAAGTGGCTACTTGGTAGCCCTAGCATACTTGAGCTTGTTTGTGAGGACGAAAGATGGAAAACTTGCACATTCATTTATGTGGATGATTTGGTCATCACCATAGATGTTGTAAAGTGTATATATGTAAAATCAAAGCCAACATATTGGTGTAGCTTTAGATGAATGAGCTTAGAGAATTGAAACACTTTCTAGGACTTGAGGTTGAGCAAACCAAAGAAGGGTTGTTTCAATGTTCACAAAAGTATGCACGAGAATTCCTAAAAAAGTTTGGAATGCTTGATTATAGCAAACAACAATGCCTATGGAATAAATATGAAGTTGTGTATGGTCGAAGGACGACAATTAGAAGATTTAATTATATGCAAGCAAATTGGTGAGTAGTCTTATCTCCCATATGATAACATAGCTTGACATTGCTTTTGTAGCAAGAGTAGCAAGTTGGTTTATGGAGAGACCATGAAAGCCTCACCTGGATGCAATCAGAAAAATACGTAGGTATGTAAAGGGTGCATTTGATTTGACCAAAAAAGGGTACATTTGATCTTGGACTCTTGTGTAAGAAAGAAGCATTGTGTAATTGCAATGCCAAACTTTGCTGGAGATCATAACAAAAGTTATCAACTACCAAGTATATGTTTAGTCTCTGATCAGCAGTGGTGTCATGATGCAATCGAAGACAACCAATTTGTGTCATTGTTTACAATAGAAGTTGAGTATAGAATAGTAGCTTAAGAGAGTATGGGTCTGTTTGTTAACAATAGTTTCTATTCTCCGAAACAAAAATTTATGTTCTTTTGTTCCAAGGAACAAAAGAAGAACAGAAATGTGTTTAGTATAATTTTTGTTCTCTAGAACAAAAAATCTATTTTTTTTTTTTTTGTTCTTGAGAACATATTTGGAACAAATAAAAAGTAGAAAAAAGGAGATTCTTGTTCTCGGGAACAATTTTGAAAATCAATTTTTCTTTTGGTAACGGTAATAAAATTTTTTCTCTCTTCTTTTATTTCCTTCTTCTTCCTTTTGGCATGTCACCAACCTTAGCCATGGCCGGCGATTAGCCGACGAGGGCCGAGCTCGCCTAGCTAAGCTTGGGCAAGGTTGAGCTTTTTGGTGGCTTGGCGAGGCTCGCTTGGCCACCCGAGGGCCACCACGAGACCAAGCCTCACGATGGCCTAGCGAGGCTTTGGCGAGCTCGCTAAACCTCGTCCAACTAGTCGCCGGTTGCCACTATGGCTGGCGGCCCATGCCACAAAGGAGGAAGAAAGGAAAAAAAAAGAAAAAAGAAAGAAGAAAAAAAATGAAAAATATAATAAAAATATTAAAAATTTAAAAGAAACGAAAAAAATTATACAAGTTTAACAAACACATTTCTATTTTTGGAAGAGAAATTTTTTGCAGTTACTAAGTGTGTTCTTATACTCATAAATTGTTAATGGGAACAAAAAAAAAAACTATTTCTCATAAAAAATTATTCCCCGAAATAGAATCATTACCAAACGTGCTTTAAGTGGCCAATACAGTTGATAGAAGATCTTCATTAATCGCTAAACTATGTGACATGACTTTATTGTGATAATTTATTAGCCATAAATTTGACAAAAAATCTAGTTTTTCATGTAAGGACCATGCATGTAGAAGTAAGTACATCAAAACAAGTGATCAAGTTATAGATCTCTTCACTAAAGGACTTAGAAAGTTTGAAGAGTTTCAAAAGTAATTTGGCATGGTTGAGAGAAGAGTAGTTGTTGCCAGAGAGTATAAAGGAAATGTTGCAACTCCGTTCTTTTCCAAAAATTCTAGATTTTTTTAGGCTACTCCTTAAATATTGGATATTTTCTTGTAAAATATTTTAAGCAGAAATGTGTGGCTAATAAATTGACCACACCAAGTATTCACTAGAAACATCTTGGATCTAGGAAGATATTTTTCTGTAGAAATATGTGGTTAATAGATTAGCCACATTTAGTATTCTCTAGAAACATATTGGAAGATATTTTCTCTATAAATATATAAGAGGTAATTACATCTCTTTGTTAGGCCTATAAATAGTCAAGACGTGTTCCCATTGGGTGTGCACTAAGCTCCTTTTTGTGAGTAAGTGTGTGCATAAGGGTGAGCATTGGTTTAGGGTCAACCTTAGACTGGCCAAATCCGGTGGGTCTTCGTTCGGTTCTTAGGAGCACATGGTCAGGCTTGGTCTTAAGACTCCTGGATCTTGCCCTATGGGAGTTGATCCTCGGTCTTGAGAGTTTAGGGTTAATCTAACCTAGACTAACCCAATACATAATATATATTATATGCATTTATCTACTCTAAATTTTAGTGTCTTCTCCTTGGTTCTCCTTGAGTTTGTCTTGTAAATTAGAAAGTAGAAAGATACCAAACTCTAATTCGACCCAAAAAAAAAAAAAAAGCTCTCTTCACTAGCTTTGGCCTCGCTCACCTGCCTTGGTCTCACTTGCCTTTATTCATTCATCTCATCACTCGCCTTTATTCCCTCATGTTGCATGTTCATCATTATGGTTTGCTGCTTTTATCAAGTATAAATTTCTTTTGTTACCTTATCATATATTTATTTATAGTTTGGTTGCTCAATCCTACATTATGTCTATTCTTTTAAGCAATACAAGAAATGAAACAAAAAATAATCTGTTGGTCTCGAGTAAACTTTGGAACTGGACTTAACTCATAAGGTTAGTCTAATCTTCAATCCTAGGCTTCACAAGGTCGATCCTTGATCCCAAAAATTGATAACCAATACTATGCCAGTTGGTTCCTGGGTTAGGTGCTGGACTAGCTCAACTCAGACCATACTCATCCCGATGTGTGTTTGTGTGTGTGTGAGAAAGAAGTTCTCCCAATTAATACTGCAGAAAATATCACTAATAAAAAAAAAGGATATTTTCTTTAAGTGAACTTTGTGTCTTTCTCAATAGGGGCGCTCTACACCGAAAAAGTTAAAATAATTGCAAAGGGCTGAGGGGGACGCTCTATGCCACCGAGAGAGCAAAGCTCTTTTTTCAACGTTTAAATTTTGTATTAGCTTGGATAGATAGAGAGTATGAATTGTCTAGAAATTGTTCATAGAAAATCTCCCATTTAAACCTTCAAGCTTAACAAGCCTAGCTAGTTATCAGACCTACAATTAGGCCTAAGTTATACTCGGTCCGAGATTCTCTAAACATGTTGAAATATGAGTCGAAAAATGTGAGAGGCTGTTTGGTTATGGTTACACAAATAATTTCTTTGTTTTTGAAAATAAATTTGATTTTCTCGTGAAAACACTGTTTGTTTGGTTGTGGACAATTTAGCTATTTTAAAACAAAAAATTATGTAATTTAGTATTTTGAAAAAAAAAAGTGATTTTGTTTTTCTTGCTATTGTAATATTTCTTTGAATTTAATTTTCCTTTTTATCTGGTCCTTGATATACAGAACGAAAAATACACGGTCTATTTTTTGCACTTTGTCGTATTTGAATATTAATATCCTCATTTCAGTGGTTAATGAGTTATCTTTTTCAAATTATAATCCATTTTGAGGACAACAAGTAATTCGAAATTGCTAAATTAGATTTTCATTGTTATTACTGGCTATTATATTATAGTATATGAGAGATAAAACCATCTGGCCAAAAAAAAAAATATGAGAGATAAAATCATGTAACATTAAAATAAAATAAAAATTAATTAGTGGTTAGACATGACAAATACTGTTAAATGATAGTGATGTTAAATAAAAGCTTTTTATTAGACTTAAACAAACATCTTTTTTTTTTTATTTATTAAAAAGCGTCTAGATAAGCTAAAGCCAAGTTAAATGATTTTAATTATATATGAAAAGAAAACAAAAAAAAAAAAACGAAACTAAACTGCCTCTAAACTTTTTAATAGACAGATAGTGGAACTCGATCTGCTGGGGGTCTCTTTCTCATTGCAAGGGGAAAAGTCAACATAAAATGAGGAAAATGTGTCAAGAAAGGAGAAGGCAAGGGGCCAAATTTATGCATTCATTGCTTCAAGGACCACTTCTAGCCTTCTAGGTGATACTCAATTTCTGCATTAATAGTGCATCTGGTCGCAGTAGGGCCCCTCTTAATGGAAGCAATCTCTATGGTCCATATTCTATTACAAAATCATTTCCATTTAAGTTCACCGTAGCTACATGTGAACCATATATAGCATTTACACTAAAAGGGAAAAACATATGGAAATGTCAACAATGATTTTGTGAGACCCATGTTAGAAATTAGAAATTCTGACTTAAACTATTTACGTGGTGGAAAATTACATGTATGTATGAGTCATTAAACGAAAAACTGCACCATCAAGGAGCCGATGCTTGAATGCCATGTTTGAAATTTCAAACACGAGAATTTCAAGGCTTTCGTCTACTTTTAGTACCTGAACCTGTTTATTCATTATGTCATGAACTTGAAAACACTTTGACATAATGAGAGAGTTTCGCACATATTTTACTCTCCTCGTTTTCGATTGGATGTCGTTATGGCCTAGTCTCAACAACTCTTCACGCCAACAAGATGGTCACATGGCATCATTGTGCATAAGTTATCATGGCGTGGCGTATGATGATTAATTACTTGTACTTGAATTAATTATCTACTTTAAGTATCCCAAAAGTAAAATTGTCCACCTTAATGTAGAATCTAATGTAGAATCCAACACAGAAAGATCATATGTGAGCAAGGTTCATGTTCGACATTTTTTTTTAATTTTTTTTTATAAAAGAAATCTTATGGAGTTTGTTGAGTAGCTAAGCACTTGGCTCGAATACGACAAACTTTATGATCAAATCATGTCTCTCATTCAAAGTAACCTTGGTGGCTATTTTTTTCTATTTTGTCAATGGAGTCTTATCCGATGAAAATTGATAGGACGGTTTATATGCATTTATGGGGATTTGTCGAGCCAAATGTTCAAGTATCCTCTATTATAAAAAAGAAAGATATCTATAATGAAAAATACAATGATAATAATGATTAATTGGAATATGGTTGAGTTGGTGTCAAGCACCCGGTCCCTGTTTTGATAGAGATTTATTCTACGCTTCATGAATCCTCACTAGTAGGAGGATCGCGTGTAGGTATATTTATACATTATATGTGTCAAGTCTTGTCAATAAATTACTATGTATACTTAAAAGAGGTTTGATTTATATTTTTTAATCTTGTCTTGTGATCTTATCATGCCATTTTAGACCGGATATAGCTAGAAGCACACGGTGCTGAAGAAACCTCCCGCTATTTAATTTGGCCATGGCTTCATTTATATCCTATGGTCAACTAAGGAAGGAATGGTCGAGAAAATGGCTCAGCGTATTAAAAACTAGGCTCACCCTGTCATCAAAGCCCTTAGATGGGTTACCATATTGACAGATCTTTAGACCAATGAAATCCTTGCAGTGTTATCGTTCACATCTTTTGTCTCATCTACTTTGCTCCATGGTCATGTGTGACTTCACCATCTGGTTTGTCCCCGCCTTAAAGAGACACCAAAGTCTCTAATTCTCTTTCCTCTCATTATCATCTCCCTCTCCTCCTTCTCCTCCTCCTCCTCCTCCTCCTTCACACACCCTCCTAAAACTCTTTTTGGTACAACCACATTTCATCACCAAACATGTTCAATGGAGGCTCAGATCTTCCTCAAAAGCCTTTCCAGTTAATCAAAAAAGATGACAAGTTCTTTTCCAGGCTGCTCTCCAAGGAGAATTCCGCTTCAAACCCGTCATTGAGGGTCGACTATGGAGGCGTGTCCAGCTCGGTTCCGTTCATGTGGGAGACCCGGCCTGGCACGCCGAAGCACCCCTGTTTCGACGACTCTCTACCGCCCCTAACGCCTCCTCCATCTTATTATTCGAGTTCCAACAAATATGACACATTCCCCCAGAAGAAGTGCTCAAGATCTAATCTCTTGCGGGTTTTGTTCTTAAAGACCAGCCTCAAGAAACCGAAGAATGTGGCCAATTCAACTTGCTCTTTCCGCTCGTCGTCATCCTCGTCCTCGAACTCGTCGGTGTTTGCCCCTATGACTCCGACACGGAGGTGGTTCTTGAGTCGAAGGTTGATGTCTTGCGATTCTAGCATTGATGCTGAGGATAAGCACGCTGGATCTCCACCTACTTCCACACGGTGCTTTGGAGGCAGCAGGAAGTGGCGCAGCTTGAGCACCCCTGGTTGTTACCGCTGGTGAAACGTGGCCGGAGATCGGTCATTGTGCGGCGTTGCTTGGACTTTGTTCGTAGTGCTTGCGTGTTCATACATGAAATTATCATCTCAATTCTCAAGAATATGTATTGTGTTGGAGGGTTTTCTAATTATTATTTGGTCTTTTTTAGATGTGAGAATGGCTCGATTTGCCACCGTTAAAACAAGGTGGTGTGATGAGTGAGTGCGTGTTATGGCATTGGTCAGCTTATATATCATTGAATTTTGTATCAAATCTTCCACAAAGATAAAGATTCTTAACTAGATTTCAACAGGATAATTCTTTGGATATCTTCACAAGACACTTATCTACCCAAAAAATAAGTAAGGTCCTAATTTAGTGATAAAGCCCCGAACATCAAGAAAATCTCCCATGTAATGTTTATATCTTGCACTCAATCAAATTGCCTTTTTTTAGATACATGTCTAGGCATTATATCAAGCATTTTAGCAGTATAACATTTTAGCAGTATAATATTAATTGGTCCTGGATTACAAGTAGCACAATATAACAAGCGCTTTTTTTTTTTCTTCTTTCTGCTTTTGCAATTGTTAGCTAATAATCGATTTTTCCATCTTGGAGCAAAAAAGTTTCGAATTATGTCATGTCATGTTTTTGTTTATAAGCCAATGAAGTCACGTCACATTAAAGTTTACAGTCTGCTGTCAAATGAATTTGATTGGTTCAGTGAAGCGTAAGATTTGGCTGGCTGTGTTTCCTCCTTTCAAGGTTCTTTTCAGTGTCCGACCAAAAAAAAAAAAAAACACAAACAAAAACAAAAGGTTCTGTTCAGTGCTTTTTGTCCTCCATTAGTATCGACAACAGCTTGTAGGGTACGAGATAGAAGTTCTACCTAACTTACTTTTTTTTTTTTCCAGCCAAATTCGACCAACCGTGCTTAAAATGTAATATTTTGCCATTACCCTCTTCAACTTTTTAATACCCTTCATATGAAACGAATTCAATAACCTACATGCAAACACTTATCATTTGCATTTCTTTAGCTCTATTTATTTCGTGAAAAATAAATGATTTGTAAATTTCAAAAAACGATCGCTTTATTCTTTAAAAAAATGAATATTTTATTCATTTTTATTGTTCACAAAAGTATTTAAACATAAAATGTTATCAATAACACAATTGATGTTATTGACTAATTATTTCAATGGATATAAGTGTTTATTTTTTAAAATATTTTCTAAATATTTCATTTTTTGTGAAAGATATGAAGCCTCTACCCTTAATAACTTTCGTTGCATTTTTTTTGGTAAGTTATAATCTACTTTTATTATGACACTTACTCTAAGAATTTTCGCTTACCTTTTTATAGGCATGAGAATTGAAATTTATATTTGAAATTAAATTATTATTATCCTGACCCCTCTAAAAAGGTGGATATTCGAACGCTCCACCTCCTCCTTCCCATGTGGAAACCCCAATTGCTATTTATTTTTTCCTTTGCATTTAAAGCCTTGGAAAAAATGATCATACAAGCTTGAGGCATTGAATTGACGAGAGATAATTATCGACTACCCCACTCCCATGTGCTCTATCATTAAATGAATTGATTTGTTGTCTTTTCTACTTGGAATAAAATTTATATCTGGCTTTGGTCTTGCTCTCAGTTCAGCTTTTGCTAATGAGTACCCTTAAGATATTTATTAAACAACCAAATAGGAAAACGATTTGTAGCTTCCGGTTTACCACTTCTCAAGTCATGTGTACTAGATTTTTTGATTTTTCAAAATATTTTTTCCTTACAAAATATGCTTGGCAAGTCTTTTGAGCCGACCACTATTTGTTATTTTCATTTTTCAAGTGAAAAATGAGAACAAAATAAAAATAGGGTTTGGTGTCTTTTAGAGTCAATTTGTTTTGCGAAAAATAAATTGTTTGAAATACATTTTCCTAAAATGATCGCATGTATTTCTTACAAAAATTAATAAACGAAATTTTTTTCTGAAAAATATTTGGATATAAGTTGTTGATAATAATATTTTTTCATTAAAAAATATTTCAAGTAATATAAGTAGTTATTTTAAAATATATATATTTTTCAAATTATTGAATTTTTGTGAAATAAATAAAGCCATGATCTCTTCTATTTATTTTTAATTTTTTTTGTGTATTTAGCGTCGGTGGGGGATATACATAGGGTTGGTCGGTGCTGCCCCATGTTAATCATCAATGAGAATGGAGGAGAGAGGACAGATGTAGGTTCCTCTCCGGACATTTAAAAGTCTTTGCATTGGAGTCTCTGGTTTTGGATCTTTCGGCTTAGCCTCTTCTTCCAGAGAGGGCCTGGAAAAAGGAGTTGACATTTAAGTCCAACCACAAAGTGCAGTCCTTGTCTGATCTCTCTCTTTGCAAACTACTCGCAGAAATAGTCATCTACCAAAAAGCTGGTTTTATTTCTTTTCCAAGATTAAAAAAATAAGAATCCGCAAGTTGGGTCCAATGTAAGAATGTGACTTTTGTTTGGTTCGACTTTGGGGAAATGGCTTTTCATTTCCCCAAGTATTTTTGAATAAATGAGCATTTGGTGAAGGCCAAAGTGTTTGGATACTCATTTTAGTACATATTTTGTAAAGTAATTTTGAGGTAAAAAGAAAAAAAAGAAAAAAAAACAGAGGAGGAGGTGCAGAGCGTTGAAGAGGTTGAGATCATGGGGGAGGTAGCTTGAGTTGTTGCTAATGGTGGCACTGGTGGCAGTGGGGAGGCGGCTGGTGGTGATGCCTCCTTGCCTAAGGTGGCAGCTAGGTCGCATGACCTTACGTGAGGCTTCCCGATGACTAGATTTGACCACCGGTGGCTGAGCTTCGCCGGCTAAGCTTTGTTGATTAAGGTCTATCGATTGACTAGCAAGTTCAAGGAAGAAAATGATGAATAGTGTTTTTTGAGGGCAAAAGAGGAAAACACGATTATTAATGAGGGCAATATTAGAAAGAATAATAAGTCATTAAATCCTCATATAGCGTTCTGAAAATGTCGAAAACCCATAGCAGATAGGGGCCTAAAAAAATTGAATTAAATGCATTATATTTTTTTTCCAAGAGACTTTAAGGTTCAATGACTCTTAGAAAAATTGAACCAAACAGGGAGTACTATTGGAAGATGATGCGTGTTTTGATTGGATAGAAGGTATGGAACCGATTTTCATGTTTGGTTCTTGACTTATCTGGTCGACAAGGTTATATTTAATGGACCCAAGATTTACCTGCCTAAATTTTGGGCTTTCTTGGCATAAAAAGCTACTTCCAAATGGCATTCAGTGGCCCTTTTGTTCCATCCGTCATTCAAGGTTCAGATTTCAAAAGGATGAGTTCCAATTTTTAAGCTCATGGCAATATAGAATCCACCATGTCAGTTTGTCTTACATTTTTGTGTTCATGTTCTTCATTTATGTTTTCATGCAAAAAATAAAAAAAAAAAAAAATAAAAAAATAAAAATAAAAGAAGAAGCAATCAACTTGGGTTGGAAAGCAAAACTAAAATGTGTCAATTTTCTTGGAGAGATCCCATATCGATAATTTTGTGTAGTGTGGAGTAATTATCAATGTTTAACTCAAATTATTGAGTGAGGTGGATCTAACTAAATGATGAGCTCAAATTTCCTTCAATGAACAGGTGAAGATGAGGGGCTTGTAGTCTACATACGACACATTATGTAAGACTAACTTTTGAACAACAAATGTGACATTATTAATACAAGCAAAAATAATCTTTAAAATAATTTAGACTAATCAATCCAATCAAATAATAAATTTGAATTTTAGAATAGCTAGTGCTCTTACCCATGTTTGAGATGGATTTTATCCTTAAAAGAACATCAAATAGTAATCAATTACTATAAATAAATCTTCTACTTTTAAACATTCTATTTTTCTTAATATGATTGTGGATTATTCT
Source organism: Eucalyptus leucophloia subsp. euroa (assembly GCA_017140325.1). NCBI lineage: Eukaryota > Viridiplantae > Streptophyta > Magnoliopsida > Myrtales > Myrtaceae > Eucalyptus > Eucalyptus leucophloia. The sequence continues at coordinate 13,381,773 of CM029468.1, forward strand.
ACTTCCATTTTTATGTATTCATATTTTTATTTTTATTTTAAATTTATTTCTATCTTCTAATATAAATTCAACATATAAATATATATTTAGTTTTTATATTTATTTTATATTTTAGGTATATTAGTATAGTTTATTAAATTTCCTCGAAAAATCATAAGAATCAGTATTAAATGTACTTTGAATTTCGATTGATAAGAGGAAGTACCGAAGAAGATTTTGCTGCCTCACCCTTTGAAAACGAGGCTCGTGACTGACCATCATGTCAAACAACCAAGCCAATGCTTTTTCCTTAATGTTAGGTGCCTCCCACCTTTATCCAAAGTGTCCACAGCTCATTCCTCATCAGTCCGTGGGCCCCAACTACAACCATCATTTTTGTTTTTTTAATTCCCAATTTTGAACTCTCAAATACTCATTGAAAAAGTTCTAAACAAGTAGTTGATGTGCCGGCAAGTCCTACGAGCGGTGTCGGTTTTAGGAATTGGGTTTTCCTTTCATATAATTTAGATAGGCAAAGTACTAAAAAAATTCTAAATATATTATATTGATGCAAATTTGATTATAACCTTTTCATTGGATGAATTTCGTTCTAAATCTTTTCATATTTTGTCAATTGAGTTTATTCAACTAATTTTGATAAGAAATCATTGATATGGACACTAATTATTCTACGTGACAAATGGCATTGATGTGAAATTTTTTTTAATAGTATATGATTTTATTTTCATTATTTTTTGTTTTTTATTTTCTTTTTTTTTTTTTCCTTTTCATTTTGGGCAACGCTGGGCCCTTGTAGGTTTGGGTGAAGGCCTTCAAGCTCTCCCTTGCAGTTGGTGGGGCTACAAATGCTCTTGCCCAAGGCCTTCGCGGCCCTATTGGTCACACGCAAGGTGGCCTTCACCTAGATTTGGCGAGGGCCTAGGTGAGGGCCATGATCCTTGCCAAGTGAGGGTTTGTAGGCCCTTATTAGCCAAAATGAAAGCTATATATATAACTTTTTTTTTTTAAATTATAAAACCCATTCATGTTAATACCGACTTACCATGTGAGTGTTTGTTGTCTACATTGGTGATTAGCAATTTATTGCCAAAATTAGCCGAAATGACTCAATTGGCATTTTGTGAAAATGGTTTAAGACCAAATTAACATTAATTCAATAGGTTTAGAACTTTTTGGGTGTTTTCCCCAACTTAGACATATATCTAAAAAGATAAGTAAAATATCAATCAAGCGTTTACAGTAGTTAGACAAGTAATGTAAGGCTTAGTCTTAAGTGGTTTTGAGAAGTCCTAATCTTGATTCGGTCCTAGTGGTTCCTTAGTTTTACAAAACATCAATTATTTACTTGTGACGTAATGGTAAAGACGTCTATCTAAAACAGTAGAAGCTTAGAAAATTGGTGAGACAGAAAACATATTCGGGTATCGGAATCGATGGAAAATGTTTTGGATTTTTGGTTGGATTATGCCTTACAAAGAATTGAGTTTGGATTGTGACAAATTGTTGTAAGTATCCAATATATGTAAGTCCACTGCATCTCAATCATTAGATCATATAGGTCTCACGTGGGCTCAATGATGTCAAGTGGGTTTGAACTAGAAGAGGTTTAAATAAGGCTAGTATAATATCGGAGGTGGTGGACTCATGCAACGAGGGCATGGACCCGAGTGGTGAGCGGCAGGACTTGGCAGCCCCAATAAGGAGTGGACGACGAAGAGGAAGTCGCTGCGGCGACTGAAGCAGATTTCCTGCAGAGTGGTACAGCGGCTTTTGCATTCGATTCGGGCGGGAAGAAATCGTGGCGATTGTTGCATTATGTGGTGAAGACGGTGCGGCCTTGCAAGCAGCAGCTTTTGCCTCGGATAATCTTGTCGAAAGGCGTTCAAATTTCTTAAGAATACACTAAACTATGTACACGTGCGTGAGATTATTTCAAGTTAGGCCGAATATAAATGGTTGCACTTTCATCCGATCATCAACATGTTCTGTCATATTTCATATATTGATGTGGCTTGGCGCACGGATTGTAGAATTGAGAACTGACTTCTTGTTTCATATTTGAGTAGATATTTTATCTGAGTTAAAGTGAATGCCGTCAGAACTGAGTCTTGCTTAAGAGATACAAACCGGACGAGAATATGTTAATCCTCTGTGGGATGGCTGTTGACAATGAACAATTTGAGGCCCTCAAGTCTAAATCAAGCGGGTAGATACTGCCACTTGGATTTGCTTTGAATTAATTGCGGGGCGCGGAACATGGATCGGGTAGGGCATGTGGCTCCAGCAGATCAGTCTGTCTGTGTAGTTCATGGAGCTCGAGTGGCAAGCTTAATGCGCAGTAATGGAGAAGGAGCTTCAAGCCGATGTGCAGGAGCAAGTGGCGACAGGTAATGTGGTTCAGGACACACATGGTACAGCATCTAGGAGTGACGCCGCTGCCACTGGGACAGGGATTGGCGCTTCCCACAGCATGAGGAGGTCAGAAATTCTTTTACCGTGCAAGTCATCAGTGACAAAAGGTTCTCACTTACATTGTGCGGAACATCTCTTTAGCTACGTGTGCTGTTCGAATGAGTATGATCTGGTTGTGCAGAGTCACTTTTTTGAGTTGATGCTCGAATGCTCATGTCCAAGTCATTGCTGGAATGACTAGAACTGCAAGATATAGTTGATGCCGGGAGGAGATGTGTAGAATGACATGTCGGTTTCCGTATTGGGATGAGCGAATGGAAGGGGGATATTCATAGTGAAGGGGTTGGAAATGGAACTGAATAAGTTTTTGCTATGCGGAGATATTCTTGTTCAGACGAAACCGACAGATGCTGGTTTATCACGTCTCGTGAGCACATGATCAATGTTCAGATCGCTGCTGATCACAAAATCGTGGGCCGATGATAGTTGGTATCATACCGTACGGATGGCTAATGGTAAGCCTGCAAGAAAAGATCAAGGGGCAGGCTAGACCGTCCCTAACGAGCCTTCCTCCGATCAAAATTCTCTTGAAACATCCAAATTAATAGGAACCACTTGAGATCCTGTCACTGTGCTTGAGTTATTCTACTCTGTGTCGCCGTTCGTACGACCTAACATGAACTATATACTACTTGTGTCATTGCTATGATTGTATCCTGATAAATGGTACTCGTTAGCAATTAGGGGAAACATAATTGCTTCATGGCTGGAACTGGTCTATCACTTGCTTGCAAACGTATATGCCATTTGGTAAAAACTATACTTTATAAATGATTTTTGCTAATTTTTTATTTTTATTTTTATAAAAAGCCTCAAACTATTTGATGGTGAAACTCGATAGCTGCAGCTCGCCAGTGGCACGCCAGCTGCACGTCGGCAAATGTAGGAGTCGGAACACACAGAGAGAGCTCAGATTCCTTGTTTAGAAGACAAGAAACTTGGTTCTATGGAGAAACTTCAATTGACACTTGAAGACTCTATTATCGAAGCACAAATGTACATTCTCTAGAAAAAAGTTTCTGAAGAATGAATTACTCACAGCAACAAATACAATGGTACACTTGCGACAAATGCGTAAAAAAAAAAAGAAAAAGAAAAAGAAAATCATGATGACTCGTTGTAATTTAATGAAATCGGTGGCTTCTGACTGTCTCGAATTCAATTCAACCTCCGGCAATTTGAGCGAATTTGACCTTGGTTTCCGGTCAGTGGCTTGATATTTCCCATCCTGACCATCGATTTAGGGAAATCTTTCCAAAATGCTTCATAATTGTGGCTATAGCTCTTCACTAGCTCGAGTGCGGATTCACCAGTTGACAGTGCCTGATCAGAGTGAAGAAGGCCCTTCTGGGTCAACAGGTTATTGTAGTACAATGTGTCGAAACGCGCTGGCGTGGGATCTAAACTTGCGAGGTTAGAGTCGCTTCCTGTGCGCGGGCAGTAGGACCGGAGATTCTTTGCGAATGCCTGGTTGATGTTGCTGTCATTGAATGTCCTATTCCTGAAGGTAAAGCACTGTGCGAAGCCGATCGTGTGAGCGCCGCTCAGCGCGACCAAGTCCTTGACCTTAAGGCCTTGTCTCTTGAAATTGTTAATTAAGGCAGGTAAGTCCATGTTCGGCGCAGGGATGTCGTTGTTTGCCGTCGTCCTACTCGCTGTCGTCGAATCTCTTCGTCCGAGTCGTACTTTCCACGAAGGCCCTCCTAACTGAAATATGAAAGAAGTTAAACACCTAATTCGGATTGGCAATGTCTTACGGCGCATGAAAATCAACTAAGCAAATGATGGTCTCCATTTAGATTTGCTGATTAATGGTCATCACGGGATGCAGTAAAACTAGACGTACCGCAACGACAGAGTCACGAGCGGTGACAGCCAAGATGTCTGCACAAGAAACCACGGGACGTCCACATACTCTGTCAACCTCCGCCTTTATTTGGTCGATCACTTCGAAACCTCTGGCCGAATTGTTATTAGGAGCCGCGAACTTTTCACTCTCGATGGTTGCGGTTGAATCCAAGAGTACCGACCCATCACAACCCTGCATCATTCGACACCCAAGCATAAATCAATGTTGGCAAATGTTGTGTTACGCTGAATAGTAATCACTACTTTTGAGAACAGATTAATGTGAAAGTTAGCTGGCACATATATGTCTTACATTGACGAAACAGTCGTGAAAGTGCAAGCGCAGCAAGGAAGCGCCCATGCGTCGCTCTTGCTGCACCGCCCCCTCAACGACGCGCTTGATGGCAGGCAAGGCTTGAGGGCAAACGTAGTCGTAGAAGTATGGTGTGAGGCCATTCTTGTAAGGACGAGCCGAAAGAGTTGAGGCCGCGAGGGACAAGATGAGAAGCGCATGGAAGAGGGTGAGGAAGGCCATGTTTGGCTTTGAATCCTTGAAATTGCACTGAGATTACGAGTAACTTTGCAGCAGGCAATGGTGATCTGCTTTTGTTGTGAGCTTCTGGGCTGCTCATTTGTGTACTTATAGGAACTAGGAAGAGAGAGAGAGAGAGAGAGACTTAATCCTTAGGTTATGGTTGATCTTGTCGTGCAAGAATCCATGTGCAAACGTGCCCATTAATGCAAGAAACGAGTAAATCTTCGTACTTGAACTGGTCGTGTAAGATTAATTCTACAGCCGGCGGCTCGTGGTTTATTTGCTCATACGTGGTCAAAGGACTACCTAATCCCCATCCTGGCTTTGGTAATCTGGGTCCCACAGAAAAGGGCAAATTTTTCTTAAAAATTGGAAAAGTTCTTGCTTCGACTTGGTCAACCCTCGACTTGAAGAAGAGATCTTAGATTTTCTAAGAGAATAAGTCCAGTTATCCTAAAAAGTTACTAAACTTTATCTGCCGAAATGATGTGGATTGTTAATTATATATGAATTTCTTTTTGGGATGGTGATTGTCTATTCTTTTGACGAGTCTTAATTTATGTCATATGCATAGCTGAATGGTACTTTATACTAAAGATCAAATAAGACAAGAACATCTCTCGATATCTTATATGCATGTAGAAGATCGTGAATTATGATGGGAATAAACCCGTGACATCCATTTTCTTGAAGTCCATGTGCAAAAATTATTTTGCCATTTCATGCATCTACACTAAATTTTTCTTTCTACAATATATCTTTTTACAAATTTCTATAGGTTGGTCAACCACTTACATGTAATCTTAGGGTGCGTTTGGTAACGTTTACATTCTTTTTTTGTTAGAGAAACGTAAAACAAAAAAAAGTGTTTCTGTTCCGGGAACACTTTTTGAACAAAAATATGCGTTTGGTAAATTTGTTCCGGGAATAAAAAATAAAACAAACACGTTTGGTAAATTTTTATTCTTTTTTTGTTTCTTTTAATTTTTTTATATTTTTATTTTCATTTTATATTTTTTCCTTTATTTTTTACTTTTTTTTTTTTTCGGCCGGCGGCCTCGCCCGGCCACGGCGAGGCTCGCCGAGAGCCGGGCGCGGCCGAGCCTCGCCGTCGTTGGGCGAGGCTCGGCCTTGCCTTGGCCTTCGGGCTCGCCCGGCGGCGAGCTCGAGCTCGCCCGCGTCCCGGCGAGCTCGAGCTCGGCCCGCGCCGGCGATGCCTCGCCTCACCGGGGGCCGGCGACGCTCCGGCGAGGTCGCCGACCCTCGAGCCTCGCCGGCCATGGCCGAGGCCGAGCCCGAGGCCGGCGACCGGCCAAAGAGAAAGAAGAAGAAAAGAGGAAGAGAAGAGGAGAGAGAGAAGAAGAAACAAAAACAAAAAATTGTTTCTTGAAAATTATTTTAACGAACGGAAACAACTTTTTTGTTGTTTCTCGTTTCGTTCTTTTATTGTTTTCAGAAACAAAAAAAACAAAAAAAGAACAAAAACGCAACCAAACGCGTTTACGATTCTTTTTTTTGCGGAACAAAAAAACAGAAAAAGTGTTTATAAACACTTTTCAGAAACAAAAACATGCACGCCCTTAATTTATAGAGTGGCGAGTGGCCATCATGCCACCAGCGAGCGGCCAGTGAGCCAACGCCACCATTGTCAACGGTAGCTAGTTTAAGATCTTTTATAAAAAAAAAAATAGCAAAAATCCTTTACAAAGTTTAGATTTTACCTAATGCTATTTATGTCAAATTTGTTTTCTAATGTGTTTTTAAAATATAATTTATCAAAAACTACTTGCATTTTAGAAAATCTATTTAGTCCAAAGACCTTTGCATTTTTCCAAAAATATTCATCAAAATTGAACGAAATGCACCTTAAAGAGTCTCTCTCCCTCTTCCCAAATCCTATAAGAACACAAATGAGCAGTCCATAAGCTCACAACAAAAGCAGCCCAGAAATCACCATCAATTGCGGCGAAGTTACTCATAATCTGAGTGCAATTTCAAGGATTTACAGCCGAACATGGCCTTAGGTAGCCGCAGCCTCTTCCGAGCACTTCTCTTCTTGTCCCTCATGGCCTCGGCTCTCCCGACGCGCCCCTACAACGACGGCCTCTCGCCACACTATGACTATGAATGCCCTCAAGCCTTAGCCACCATCAAGCTCGTCATTGAGGAGATGGTGCAGCAAGAGCGACGCATGGGTGCGTCCTTGCTGCGCTTGCACTGTCACGACCGTTTCGTCAATCTAAGACATAAACAGCTAAAACATAGTGATTACTATTTAGCATTGCACAATACTTGCTAACATTGATGTTTGTTTGGGAGTTCAATAATGCAGGGTTGTGATGCATTGATGCTCTTGGATCCGACCCCGACCATCAACGAAATGCAAGCAGTGTTTAGTAAAGTATATTTTAAACACACATTGGAAAGTAACTTTGACATTAATATTGTTTGGTAAAAACTATATTTTGCAAAGGATTTTTGCTAGTATTTTATTTATAGAAAATCTCAAATTATTTGCCGGTAGAACTCAGTCGCCATTGGGGAGGGCGGTGGCGGCTCACCGGTGGCATGCTGTCTGCACTCCCGCTATTCGCTGGCTCGTAAAAATATATCATCTGGTTCGAACAATTCAATTATTCCAGCTATACTAGCGGGCTTTTTTACAGGTTTCAAGCTCGCATATCGTCCTGCCAAGCTTCGGAAAAAGATCAAGGCCAAGATACAAAATAAAAGTGGAAGTTCTAATCTCACCTTGGCATCCTTAGGGAAGAAAATGGTTCCCTCTATAGCCTTCCTTGCAAAGAAGAGGGAATAACGAAGGCCATTGGAGATCCGGTTTCAACATCACCAGGAGCATCTTCCCCCAGTTCATCCTCCGCAGCATGCTCCTAAATTTTGCCATTTCTAGAAAAGAAGAAACTGATGATCCGGACTTGATGGACGGCGCTCCTGTCTAATTGTCAAGCCTCTCCATGAAACTAGTAAACTAATGATAGCATGCAAAGAAAACCCATTAAGCCATGACTGATGGCGAGCTTGTAGAAGCCAAATATTCCAACTATGGTGGCTCTCACTAGGGTTGTGCAAAATCGACCGCTTGAATTAGTAATCGACTGGACCAGACCGAACTGGCTAATTGGGGCTAGTTCCTGAGGGTGTCAGTCCGGTTCCCGGTTCCTAAAAGTGGAATCTAAGGGGGAATAAGAATGAACTAATTACATATATATTTTTATTATTTCTTCACTAAAATTAAAAGAAAACCAGTTTTTTCTTCATAATCAACTAGTGGAAAAAAAAAAGAGGCAACTGGTTCCATTAGATAAGAATTGGAACTAGACCAGATAGGGAACCGATCACCTCTAGCTCCCATTTGAGCTTTGGAGTATGAGATTCATGCTTCTTTGTTTTGGACAAGTTGCCTAATTTGGAGTTAAATGACTTTTAATCATTCATGATGTGAGTTAAAAAAGGATTAACTCACCACCTGTGTGTACATAGAACCGATCTAAATTTAGAGCGTCCTTAATTTCAACTCGATCCATTTGTTCATGGTTTGGCTTAATAGTCACAACCACTCTCCCATGAAAAGTCTGCAATTTGAGCGAATTGACCAAATTGATGCAGTAGAAAAGTACAATGCCTAAGACTAATCAGACCTTGCATGACCGATTCAATTTTTGTTAAGTTGAAAAATTAGGTATATGATCTCAGCTTCTTGCATTTGTGGGTATAATTAGCTCATGAGCTTGCACACGCAATCTTGTATGACAAGATCCCCTTTGGCCAAGTCCGAGGAAACATAAAGTCTCTCTCTCTCTCTCTCTCTCTCAATTCCTATAAATACAGAAATGAGTAATCCGAAAACTCAACACAACGAGCTCGAAAGCACCATCAATTGAAGCAGAATTACTCATAGTCTCGCTCCAATCCTTGCTGACTCCGAAAGGCAAACATGGCTTTAAATAGCCTCAGCCTCGTCCAAGCACTTCTCTTCTTGTCTCTCGCGACCTCGGCTTTCTCGACGCGGCCCTACAAGGAAGGCCTCACGCCATACTTCTACGACTACATTTGCCCACAAGCCTTGCCCGCCATCAAACGCGTTGTCGAGGCAGCGGTGCAACAGGAGCGACGCATGGGCGCTTCCTTACTCCGTCTGCACTTCCACGATTGTTTCGTTAACGTACGATACATTCACGATAATCTTGAATTCGCATTGGTTATCTAGCAGCCGGCATAAGTTTGCTAACTTGATTCTTGTTTTGTCCACGTCATAATGTAGGGTTGCGATGCTTCAATACTTTTGGATCCGACCCCTACCATTGACAGCGAAAAGTTCGCGAACCCGAATAACAATTCGGCTAGAGGGTTCGAAGTGATCGATCAAATTAAGGCGGAGGTCGACAAAGCTTGCGGATACTCACTTGTATCATGTGCCGACATCTTGGCCGTCGCAGCCCGTGACTCGGTAGTTGCGGTACGTCTTATCTTAATGCTACATATGATGCCTTCATTTAAGCAAAACTCCAGTGCAGACAAATAGAAGAGAGTCTCCGGCTAATTGAACACGCTAGGCGTAGAATCATATGCACATATATAATCTTTCGATACCTAAGCAAAGCTGAATTTGAACTTAAAAGGTTGACTGAAATATTTCAGCTGGGAGGGCCTTCATGGGAAGTACAACTTGGAAGGAGGGACTCGACCACGGCGAGCAGGACAACCGCCAACTCCGACATTCCCACGCCGAACATGGACTTGCCTGCACTGATCAACACGTTCCAAAAGCAAGGTCTCGACACTCAGGACTTGGTCGCGCTGAGCGGTGCTCACACAATCGGGTTCGCTCAATGTTTCACTTTCAGAAACCGCACATACAGCGACGACAACATCGCCGCCAGTTTTGCCAGGAGCCTCCAGTCTTTGTGCCCGCGTACTGGAGAGGACGGTAACCTCGCTGGCTTGGATCCTTCGCCGGCTCAATTCGATGCATTGTACTTTCATAATCTGCTGGCGCAGAAGGGCTTCTTCACTCTGATCAGGCGCTTTACAGTGGTGGGTCAACGGATGAGCTGGTGAAAACTTACAGTGATGATGCGGAGGCCTTCTGGGATGATTTTGCGAAGTCGATGATCAAGATGGGAAACATAAAGCCGTTGATCGGAAACCAGGGCCAGATTCGCTCGAATTGCCGAAGTGTGAACTAAAGTGGCAGTTTGTTCATCGTTTCTTTCCGGCGTATTCTTTAATAATTGTGATAAGAAACATTCTTGAAATTGTTCTCTGACCAATCATTGAAGCTTTAATAATAATAAAGGCCTTCAACGCATTCAAACATCTCTGGAATACACTCTGATCCAATCATCGATCCGTTCCATTTTATAAAGTGTTCGAAGGACTCTTGCTCGTAAAATTCTAGGTTACTAATGTTCGTAGGTCATCAGCCATATGTGACGACGAAAACAACAGTATTGCATAACGTCAAAAGATAAGTGCATAGAAAGTAGACAAGCTTTCTGGTTTGATTGAAGTGATTTTTTTTTTCTTGGGTCGGAAAGAGCACGGGGAAGAAATAAAGGGCGAGGCCCCGCTCAGCCTCGCTTGGCCCCCATGTCCATCAATACCTTTACTAAAACTTTTAAATCATTGGATCATACCCCAAGTAGGATATATTAATTGCTTCACATGTGAGATTTCTTTTCATCCAACACCCTCACATGTGCAACTCAACAAATCTTTGGCTCACGTGTGAGCCTCCTACTTTTGGCCCGCTCTCTCTAAATCCAAATATCCTTTTGCACCAACAATATCTTGTTAGGATGCAAATGTAAGTGAGTTGTTTTAGAGAAGCCCCACATTGGAGAACTAATATGGTGTAGAGTAGTTAAAATATCTTAATTGATTGGTTTAAGCTTTTAAGTAAAGTTGTGTCCAACTTGATATGTTGATGGGCTTGGAATTGGGCTCTCTCTTAAGGATCTCCCTAGGTGAAGGTATTGGACTTTTGCAGTATGCTCCTAGCAAATGGTATTTGAGCTAATGGTTGCGATGTTTAGGTAGGTGGGCATTGTGATGTAGCAATGTGGCCCATCAGTTAATGTAGAAGGATACTTGAATCAAGAGGGAGTTGGCCTAACACTGAGCTCACACATGATGGGGAGATTGTTAGGATATACATATAAGTGAGTTGTCTTAGAGAAGTTTCACATCGAAGTTCGATGTGATCTCGGAGTAGTTAATATATCTCAATTGGCTCATAATTTACTAGCCTAAGTTTTTGTGTAAAGGTGTGTTCAACTGGACATGTTGATGAGCTCGGATTTGAGCTCCCTTTGGTGATCTCCCTAGGTGAACATATTGGACTTCTACTATACATTCCCAATATATTTCAACTTGAATATCCACCTTGGCTAGAGGAACAACGTATGCTCTTCATAGTTTACCTCAATTATCTTAGCATAGCCAAGTTTCGTGAGAAGTTAGGAGACACAATTTGCCGCCTATTATTTATTTATTTATTTATTTGGGAGAAGGGGTTTACATATGAGGTTCTTTCCTCAAGATAGTCATTAGTTGCCAATTCACACATGTTGGGCCTAGCCCATTCAACCCAATGACTCTAATACCAATGGTTTGGTAGATATCACTAAGAGCAAGTTCAAGTCCGAGCTCGTCAACGTATTCAATTAAACTCACTTTTATTAAAAAATTTAAGCAATGAGTTATAGGTCAATTAATTTTCTTTTCACATCACACCAATTTGCCCATATGATGTTTTCCTACCTAGTGGTCTCATACGTGTACCTCAACAGTATAGTAACATATATATATTTTTTATCAAGAAATACAGATTAAGACTTGACAAGTAAACTATAGATATTGCTATTTAAACCATTGAATTGTTCAATGATATAGGCTCGGCTCTGGTTGAGTACATAAGGAGGAGAATAGTCGCGTCCATGAATTTATTGCTACAAAGGAGTCAAAATTTAACCCTTATTGATCAGGAACAATTTGTAGAATAAATTAGGCGAACTTCTAGCTTCCCATTGGTCTAGACTTATGAAAACATGCGTTAATTTTTTAATTCGTTGCTACAAATTAAACCAATCAAGGTTGAGCAATCATGCAAATCCACACTTATTAAGATTTATTCCGTACACGAATTTCATTAGCGGATACCAGAAACATTAAATCGGTTGATCAAACCTATAAATATTTGTCAAAAAAGAAATATCGTTAAAAAGAAAATTTTAGTGAAGATGCATGAAATGGCAAAAATAATCTCTGTACATGGACTTAAAGAAAATGGATGTGAAGGATTTATTCCCGTCATAATTCATAATCTTTGCCACATTTATAGGATCTCGAAAGATGTCCTCGTCTTATTTGAGCTTTAGCATATGGTATCATTCACCTATGCAGATAACATAAATTAAGACTCATCAAGAGAATGGACTATCACCATCCCAAGAAAAAATTTATATATTATTAACAATCCACATCATTTTGGCAGATAAAAAATTTATTAACTCTTTTAGCATAACTGGAATTATTCTCTAAGAAAACCTAAAATCACATCTTCAAGTCCGGGGTTGACCAAGTAGAATTGAGAACTTTTCCATTTTAATAAACATTTGCCCTTTCGGTGGGACCAGAGCGCCAAATCCAGCATATGGATTAGGTAGTCGTTTGACCACGTATAAGCAATAATCCACGAGGCATGGGCGGCAGAATCGATCTTACACGACCAGTTCAATTCATTCGAAGCTAAGAATGCATAATGTTCTCGTTTCTTGTCATAATGGGCATAATACGTAAGCTTTGCACACGGATTCTTGTATGACAAGGTCTCTCTTCGGCCAAGTCCAACCATAAACTTGAGGATTAAGTCTCTCTCTCTGGCAGGCAACCCCCACCCCCCACCCCCAATAAATATCCTATAAGTACACAAATGAGCAGTCAATAAGCTCACAACAAAAGCAGCCTGGAAATCACTATCAATTCCTGCTTAGTAGCTCATAATCTTAGAGCAATTTCAAGGATTCACAGCCGAACATGGCCTTAGGTAGCCTCAGCCTCTTTCGAGCACTTCTTTTCTTGTCCCTCACGGCCTCAGCTCTCTCGACGCGCCCCTACAAGAATGGTCTCTCGCCAGACTTCTACGATTATGTCTGCCCTCAAGCCTTGGCCACCATCAAGCATGTCGTCGAGGCAGCGGTGCAGCAAGAAAGACGCATGGGCGCTTCCTTGCTGCGCTTGCACTTCCACGATTGTTTCGTCAATGTAAGACATATACGGCTAAATTTCACGTTACCTTGTTCTCAAAAATAGTGATTACTATTTAATAGTGCACAATATTTGCTGAACATTATGTATGTTTGGGCGTTGAATGATGCAGGGTTGTGATGGGTCGATACTTTTGGATCCAACCCCAACCATTGACAGCGAAAAGCTTGCGTTTCCTAATAACAATTCAGCTAGAGGATTCGAAGTGATCGACCAAATTAAGGCAGAGGTTGACAGAGTATGCGGACGTCCGGTGGTATCTTGTGCCGACATCTTGGCTGTCACTGCTCGTGACTCCGTTGTTGCGGTACGTCTAGTTTTACTACGTCCAATGATGATTAATTAGCAAATCTGAATTTAGACTCATCATAAGCTTAGTTGGCTTTTTTGTGCCTTAAGAAATTGCCAATCTGAACTAGGCGCTATACTTCATTCAATTTCAGTTAGGGGGCCTTCGTGGAAAGTACGACTTGGACGAAGAGACTCGATGACGGCGAGCAGGACAACGGCAAACAGCGACATTCCTGCGCCAAACATGGACTTACCTGCCTTAATTAACAATTTCAAGAGACAAGGTCTTAAGGTCAAGGACTTGGTTGCACTAAGCGGTGCTCACACGATTGGCTTCGCACAGTGCCGTGTTTTCAGGGACAGGATCTACAATGACAGCAACATCAACCACGCTTTTGCGAAGAACCTCCAGTCCTTCTGCCCACGCACGGGAAGCGACACCAACCTTGCAAGTTTAGATCCATCGCCGGCGCGTTTTGACACGTTGTACTACAAAAACCTGTTGACCCAGAAGGGCCTTCTTCACTCTGATCAGGCACTTTCAACTGATGAATCCACACTTGAGCTAGCGAAAAGTTATAGCTACGATTATGATGCATTCTGGAAGGATTTCGCTAAATCGATGGTCAGAATGGGAAACATCAAGCCGTTGATCGGCAACCAAGGTCAAATCCGCTCAAACTGCCGGAGAGTGAATTGAATTCAGAATAGTTTGAAGCCACTGATTCCGTTAAATAATGCCGAGTTGTCTTGATTTTTTTTTATTTTGACTTGTTTGTTGAAAGTGTACCATTGTATTCTTTGCTGTCATTAGTTCATTCTTCAGATGAACATTTTCCTGAGAATGTACCTTTTTGCTCAGTAAAAAAGTTGTAAGTGTAAATTGGAGTTTATCCCTAGAATCAAGTTTACTTCTCTTCTGGAAAAAGTACTCTTCATTTGCTTATTTAACGTATCTTAATAATGTCTAATACGCAGAGCGAGTGAAATGCTAGCTGATGTACCTACCGAACATATGCAAACTGATGCAGCGAAAGAAGAACATATGCAAGTCTACAAGCAAACGATAGGGCAATCTCAACCATGAAGCAACTACGTTTCCCTTAGATGCTAATGAGAACCATTTATCGCGATACACTCATTATCAGGAAACAGTAGTATTCCACTCAAGAACTGTGACAGGATCCCGAATGATTCATGCTATTTTGGATGTTTTAAACAATTTCGATCGAAGTAAGGTTCGTTAGGGATGGTCCAAACCACTCATTAATATTTTCTTACAGGTTTATCATCAACTGTCCATATGACATAACGCGAACTATCATCGGTCCATGGCTTTGTGACAAGCAGTGACGTATGTTGGATATAATTCATTGGAGGAAAGATAAACACTACTTGTTGTAACTCAAAAATTAATAATTCTGAAAAAGGGATAACAACTCTAATAATAACAAAGTCAATGAGTAAACATATTGAATGAATTTTCTCAACAAGTCCATCAATGTAAACCAAATATGGACTAGCAAAATGGCTATAAAATTGTAACAAAATTAAACAGGAGGTGAGGTTTGGTTAACCAAATCTCTTTAGGTGATTAATTCCTACAAATGATGTTAATTAGTAATCTCAATTTTCCGTGAGCTGATTATGTTCTTATTAAATTGACGTTGTCTTCCGTGAAAATTGCAGTCTCATTGTCACTGAGGTAAAGAAAGGTAATCTACTTGATTCCAAATTAAATTATACATGTGCATAGGACTATCCAAATACGTTAAGCAAGCAAGTAAAATGGCTTTTCACCTAAAAAACATATAATAAAGAGCGATGTGCTCTATGTCCTGTGGAATTGTATGAAGGCGGTGGGATTCCCATTTTAGGGAATAACTATCGCTTCCGCACCATTTTTTAGGCTAAATATCCTAAGATATCGTGCCCGTTTGTACTTTTTTCTTGGGGAAAAAAAATCATCCATATAAAACTTATTTAGGAGACTCCAAAATTAAATTTTCTGTGCTAAATACTTTTCAAATATCATGGTATTATGTGTAGACCTGATCAATGGACAATCTTATACCAACCTAAAAATCATTGTCCAAGCCGACTTATGATTAAAATTTTCTCTTTGAAACGATGGCCTGAACATCCACCGAAAATGTGCTTCAGGCCTTTTTGGTATGGATGTCTAATGTGTGACGAAGTTCCTGATCGGATCTAGTTAGGAGTGTTGGTAAAGTTTAGAAGCGGAACAAATATAGCCTGCTTTGTAGAGGTGGCAATGTGCGGTCGAGATCACGACACCCGACCATACAAGAATGGCTCTTCGAGGTGGGAACTGATACGACATTAATCTAAGAAATTCAAAAATCATTGATATTGACAAACAAAAGATCGAGGGTTTTGTTAAACTTTAAATAGTCAAGCACATAATTCAAGAGTTTCTAGAATATCTGGTCTTTTATCTTTAAGCCTCACTTATTGATTTAGTGAGAACAGATATATTGCAAGCACTTCGCTTCTAGTTAGCAATTACACAAGCAAAAGCTTTGAATCAATCCTAACTTTAGTTATGATATTACTAGCTGTGAAATACCGTGGAAATTGATGATCTCGTAGTTCAAGTCTAATGCAGGAAGAAAAAATCACAAGAGAATATACGATGAACGATATTGACACTAGAATTTTACATGGTTGGGTGTGAGTGGCAATACCTACTCAACTAGGAGAGTTAGTCACAAAAGGTCCCCAATGAATTCAAAGAACAAAAAGTTTACAATTGCTTAATCAATCAAGTGTTTTCAGCCCTACACCACACCCAAGGAAAAATCCACAAGTGTCATATCACAATTTCTCACAAAAAAACTCACTTAAAAAGTTTACAAAGAGTGCCCAATACTCAGTTGGGAGGAGCAGAAACATGGGAAGATCACTACTAGGGAGCCTAAGTCCAACTCATCAACATATTTAGTAAAACCCATATTTCCTCATAAGCTTAAGCTAATTAGTTATAAGCTGTAAATATATCTAGTTGGACACACTTTTGCCAAAACACAAAAAAACTAAGCTAATAAATTATGAGCCATTATGTGTGAGCTTAGTGTTAGGTTTGTTTTCCTTTAATCCAAGTATCTTTATACACCAAGATGTCACAACTTGAATCTTCAATGTGGGAAGATTACTTAGAGGGAGCCTAAGCGCTAACTTGTCAGTATATTTAGGAGGACCCATATTTACTCATAAGCTCAAGCTAATTAGTTATAGGATGTAAACATATCCAGTTGAACCCATTTTCACTAAAAAACTTAAGCTAATAAGTTATAACTCATTACACATGAGCTCAATGTTAGGTCTATTCCTCAATCTAAGTGTCCTTCTACACCAAGATGTCTCAACTCAAATCTCCAACGTCCACCTTTATTCTTGGTCTTTTTCTCTAAATCCAACTGTAATGGCTATCAATGAAGACTGCATTACTATACCACAATGCCCACTTTCACTTTAGGTCTCTTCCATCAAATTGAACCACGAAAGATTGCCTAGAACCACATTGGTCATGAGAATCTTTTCTTGAGATATCCAACAAAGATAATACACATTGGGAGGGAACCACCAATTAATCATTGATTTGATACAATTTATTGGGAGGGCGCGACACAAGTCTAATACCTATATGTGGGGAGATGACCATGAGGGAGCTCAAGTTCAAACTTGTCAATATATTCAATTAGACTCACCTTTACTTCAAAGTTTAAGTTAATGAGTTATAGGCAAACTATAATATATTAACTATATCATATCACACCAATTTTCGATGTGGGAGTTTTTCTAACACAATTTTAAACATGCATCTTAACAATTTTTCCTCACATGTGAGCTTAGAAATAGGTTTGCTCTCCCTTAATTCAATTATCTTTTAGTATCGACATGTCTTAACTTGAATCACCAATGCTCACCTTCATTTCTTATCTCTTTCTCCATACTAAACCATGAAGGTTGTCATTAAGACTGTGTTGCTACACTACAATGCCCCACTTGCACTTCACATTTTTTCCTCTAGACCAAACCAATCATATTGATCACAAGATTTCTTTTTTTTTTTTTGAAATATTCAGCAAATAACAGTACACATTGGATGTGCGCCACCAATTAATCATCCACTTTGATACCACTTGTTAGGAGTGTGCAGCAGAAACTCAATACCTATATGTAAGGAGATTACCAAGAGAGAGCCCAAGTCCGAACTTGTCAATATATCAAATTGGACCCATTTATAAATTAATGAGTTATGGGCCAATTAAGATGTATTTAACTACTTTATACCACACTAATTTTTGGATGTAGGGATTTTCTAACGCAATTCACACATACATCTCAACACACTACTTAGATTTGCTCTAGTATGTAATGACTTAATAGAATTCCATTTCTACATGTTCTTATGTATCTTGTCAACTCAGACAAGAGAATCAGCTCAAAGTAGGAATCTAACTCCTATTAGGAAAATTATTCAATAATTTCTCTCTTGTTCAGGCCTCAAACTACAAGTCTTTTTGGATATGGAATTTTTATTTGCGTCAGGTTGGCTTTGCGGGTTTAAGCTCGAGATAGATTCTCAAACGCAATGAAGAGTTAAACTCCTTTATCATATTAATTTGCTCGTTCCCTTTCCTGGTCTAAAAGGACCCTCGATCACTACAATTGGGTTGGTAAAAGGGAAGATCTTGAAAATCAAGAATGTGCTATTAATATTTTAGGCATGCGTACAACCATTGAGCTTAAAGCTTCAGTAATTGGTCAAAGAAATTTAAGAATTTTTCTCAACTCAATTAATAAATAACACATCGGAAAGAACCGAAGAACCAGAGCAAATCAATACCCTAAAAAAACAATTAGGACTGTACGAGTCGAACGAACGGCCACTTCAGTTCACCTTCCGGCAATTCAAGCGAATCTGGCCCTGGTTTCCAATCAACGGCTTTATGTTTCCCATCTTGATCATCGACTTCGCAAAATCATCCCAAAAGGCCTCCGCATCATCGCTGTAAGTTTTCACAAGCTCATCCGTTGACCCACCACTGTAAAGCGCCTGATCAGAGTGAAGAAGCCCCTTTTGCGCCAACAGATTGTGGAAGTACAATGCGTCGAATTGAGCCGGCGAAGGATCCAAACCAGCGAGGTTACTGTCCTGTCCAGTACGTGGGCACAAGGACCGGAGGCTCCCAGCGAAATCGGCGGCGATGTTGGCATCGTTGTATGTGCGGTTCCTGAAAACGCGACATTGCGCGAACCCAATTGTGTGTGCACCGCTCAGTGCGACCAAGTCCCGTGTGTCGAGACCTTGCTTTTGGAACGTGCTGATCAGTGAAGGCAAGTCCATGTTTGGCGCGGGAATGTCGGTGTTGGCCGTTGTCCTACTCGCCCTGGTCGAGTCCCTGCTTCCAAGTTGTACTTCCCATGAAGGCCCTCCAAGCTGAAATATGAACGTCAACCTTTTATATTCACATTGAACTTTGCTCATATATGTGCAATGTTATGCATGCGTATCTGTGGCTATACAGTGAAGACTCTCTTTTACTTGTCTACGCTTGGTAAAATGACCCACAATATAGGTGAGATTAAGATCAGATGTACCGCAACAACAGAGTCACGAGCTGCGATGGCCAAGATGTCTGCGCAAGATACGAGTGAGTATCCACAAGCTTTGTCCACCTCTGCTTTAATTTGGTCGATCACTTCAAATCCTCTAGCTGAATTGTTATTTGGAAACGCGAGCTTTTCGCTGTCAATGGTAGGGGATGGATCCAAAAGTATTGAAGCATCGCAACCCTACATTATTGCATAAATGGAAACAAATCAAATTAGGACATGTGAGAGCGCCGCTAAATAATCAGTGCGAACTTAAGAGTATTGTGGACATGTCGTACATTAACAAAACAATCGTGGAAGTGCAAACGCAGTAAGGAAGCGCCCATGCGTCGCTCCTGCTGCACTGCTGCCTCCACGATGCGTTGGACGGCAGGCAGAGCTTGAGGACAAGCGTAGTCGTAGAAGTGCGGCGTAAGGCCTTCCTTGTAAGGGCGCGTCGAGAAAGCCGACGTCGCTAGGAACAATAAGAGCAGTGCTCGGAAGAAGTTGAGGCTACTCAAAGTCATGTTTGGCTTTCGGAGTTAGCAAGGATTTGGAGCGAGACTGGGAGTAATTCTGCTTCAATCGATGGTGCTTTCGAGATTGCTTTGTTGGGGTTTCGGATTTCTCGTTTCTGTATTTATAGGAATTGGGGAGGGGGGGAGGAGGAGAGAGAGAGAGAGAGAGAGAGAGAGTTTTTATGTTTCCTTGGACTTGGCCAAAAGAGATATTGTCATACAAGAATCCGTGTGCAAGCTTACGAGTTAACCATTCCCAACAACGCAAGAAACGAGAAATATACTTCATTGAATCGGTCATGTAAGGTTTAATTAGTAGTAGGCATTGGAGTTTATTATTGCATCAATTTGGTCAGTGTACTTATATTCATTTGTTAGCTTGGTGTCCTACAAAATGGGAGAAAGAATGCGCAATCATGTTGGATTTATACT
Source organism: Eucalyptus leucophloia subsp. euroa (assembly GCA_017140325.1). Taxonomy (NCBI): domain Eukaryota; kingdom Viridiplantae; phylum Streptophyta; class Magnoliopsida; order Myrtales; family Myrtaceae; genus Eucalyptus; species Eucalyptus leucophloia. The sequence continues at coordinate 13,401,777 of CM029468.1, forward strand.
GTGAATAAGAGTTTATAATTTTTATATTGCTGACTTTTGTTGAGAGAGTGGCTGTGAAGCCAAACCACGAACAAATGGCTCCAGCTGAAGTGAAAATGTTGCAATTTCAGGTCGGTTCCACGTACATATGTGGCTACATTGGGTCAGCCCAACTATTTTGTGGTTTTTAATATTTTTAATCTAGATACAAGTGTGGAGTCTAGTTACTTGAAGGCCCATGAAATACTCTAAGTCTCATGAGCTAGGTACTTTTAAACCTTTGGCTCGTGCATGTTGTCTTAGACTAAAGTAGTTTGCACATAATTTGTGGTATTTGAACTAATAATTGCCAGGTCTGAAGCCAGAAATTCCGTTATACTCCAACCAATTACCATAATCATGTGAGTTCACGTAGTTCATCTTGGTAAGCTCAATTTTACGTAAGTTAAAGAAAGTTTGATTTTGTTCTTATTAATTAACATTATCTTCCATGAAAATTGTAGTATGATAATTACTAAGATAAAAAGGTAACTGTCTTAATTAATTCTAAATCACATTATACTTGTACGTAGGACTGTCGAGAAAAAAGAAGAAGTAACTATATAAAAGAAATGTCCTTAATAAGTCGAGTAAGCAAAATGGCTGTCACCCAAGGGAAAAAAAAAATATAAACAAAAGGGATGTACTCTAACGCTCTATTTGTTTGTAAAAAATAAATAATTTGAAAAATGCTTTTCTATGAATAATCGCTTGTATGACTTGAAATAATTAGCTAATAAAAAATATTCTTATTTCAAACAACAATTCATGTCTAAATATTTTTGTGGGTGTTGAAATTATTCTTTGTTCATTCATTTTTAAAGTAATTCAAGCAATCATTTTTTTTTGAATTTTTTTTTCAAATAGTTCATTTTTTTTTGCTAAACAAACACATGCTAAATGGCGTGGAATTATAGAATACTTTTTTTGGGTTGCCAAAATAAAAAGGAAATGACCAAGGGCAATGGGATTCTTATTTCTGGGGAATAGTAATCTCTTCTGTTCAAATTTATTTAGGCCGAATATCCAAAATTAGACTGTTTGTGTTTTTTCTTAGGAATAGAACTTATTTAGGAGACTCCAAAATTAAATTTTTCATGTCAAATAATTCTCTATTATTTGACTGGGTTGAGGACTTGGCCCAAGAAGATACCGTGTTGTCTGGCCATGGGTTTGTCTGGACTTGGCCACAGCAACCGTGTCGTTGAAGATTTGGCTTCATATGATACCGTAAAGCCTTGTCACTTTCTGGGGTGACGTTGCTCAGTTTGAAACAATGGACAAGAGAACTAGTCAAGAGAGCTTATATTCTGTAAAACATTTTTTTATATTGTTCCTTGCCTTTATTTTATTTTATTTCATTTTATCTGTCGAGGACGGCACATCATCGACTATCGACGTTATTAATTTCTTGTGAAAGGGTGTTTTTAATCTTTTACACAGTTTTCAAACTATTTTAGGTAATTAGCTGCCGAATGTCGTATTTACACATAAACACAAAATAATTTAGAGGATGCACATGATTAAACAAAGAACAACACGAAGGTGAAGGATTGTCCTTGACCGTGCAATTTACGAAACATTCTCGGGCACAATGTTTTAAAATGCACGCCCAATTCCAGCATCATTCCTTTCAGTTTAATTCTAAATGTACGAAGATAATCCATCGTACCACCGAAAGTAGGATTGTCCTTAGTACTTCTTTCCCGGCTACGGTAGTGTTTCTTTTCTTTTTTGGGTCAAAGTATGATTGTATTTTAATTCAATAATATTTTACAATCGTATTTGGAGTAATCAAAAGTATCTGAAAATACCAGTTGAAGTAATTTTTTTTTTTTAACTCGATAAAGTATTTGACACCAACTGAAGAAAATTTTAGCGAGTTTTAAAAGATTATTTAATATTCTGAATGACTTTACATATCTGAAATTGTATTTTTTGTATGGTTCATACATTTGATGTTTAATTAAACACCGAATATGAATGATAAAAGAAAAGAATTGGCAAAAGATTAGGAAATACAAGTCATTTTCAACCCACCCTTAATGTTCTTGAAAATATAAAAGTATACTCATCACATGTTTATATCAAATTGACTAAGTCAATTCTTAAGCGCTTTTGTTCACTCGGACATTATATGTATCTCATTAATTAGCTCGACTGCATCAAGTCATATTTGGGAATTATGTGCCCAGAAAAGTAGATGCTCCTTCACATCAGTTATGATAATCATCTAAACATAATTGCCTTCTAGGAAGCCAAAGCAAGAGTCGCTTGAATAGTCGTTAGGAGACAGGATTTATTCGCATATTTTATTAAAAAAACCATCGTTTACTTCGGTTAGAGAGGGAGACAAATTGTAGACAACTGAGAACATGACAGAGATTGAGCAACAACTCCCTCATGAATAGAAAGAGTAACCCAGCATAAAGAAAAAGAACATCATCTACAGATTAAATTGAACCCTCCTTTATTAGTTCGCTCGTCTACAGTTGCATCGAACTTGGCCACGTTCACCAGTCAAAGGCTTTATATTTATCATCTTAACCATGGATTTCGTGGAATCTCTCTGACACCTCTCGCCTTCTTCCCTGTAAGACTTGACCAGCTTGGCAACTAGGGGATTGTTGAGAAGCGCCTGATCGGAATGGAGAAGCCCTTCTTGCCGTAACAAATTTTTATAGTACAAAGTATCAAAGACAGCAGAAGTTTGATCCAAAGCAGCGAGCCTAGGGTCGGATTCGTTGCTTGGAAGGGGCGGGCAAAACGACCGAAGGCTTTGTGCGAAGGTTGGCTCAATGTTTGTGTCACTGTAGATCCTTCCCTTGAATATTGTGCACCGTCCATATCCTGGTGTGTGTGCACCGGACAGGACGACCAAGTTATTAATGTCGAGGATTTGATTTATGAAGGACTTGGTTATGTTAGAGATATTGCTAAAAGGCGAAGGAAGAGACGCTTGAGCCTTGTCCTTGCTTGCCGCGGTTGAGTCTTTTCTTGTGAGCCGAACCTTCCACCATGGTCCTCCTGGCCGCATTGGAATATTAACAAATTTTTCCAACATATTTGATGTCTCTTGTTCATCTGTAGTATTTAGGCCATCCTTTAGAAATTGGATGATAATGCGAGTAATTAATATGTACCGCTACGACAGTCTCAGGCAGCAACGGCCAAGCTGTGTGCACAAGAGACCACAGGGCCTCCACAAGCTTCATCAACTGCTGCCTTGATCCGGTCGATTACTTTGAATCCTCTAACAGAATTGTTATTAGGAATGGCAAACTTCTCTCTGGCAAAGGAAGGCGTAGAGTCCAAAAGAATTGAAGCATCGAATCCCTGCATTATCAATTATCCCGGAACTCATTAAGCATGCACATAATGAAAGCAAATAAAAAGGTGTGCAAAAAGTAAGCATAGACATCTTAGTACATTGACAAAGCAGTCGTGGAAGTGCAGACGGAGTAAAGAAGCACCCATGCGTGGCTCTTCTTGGATAAGCGGCCTCGACCACCCATTTGATGGCTGGTGAAGCTTGAGTACAAAGCGAGTCATAGAAAGCAGGTGTGAGCTCGGCATGGGGTGTAATGGCGAAAGCTGTGGTCGCAAGAGTTAAAAGAGAAATGCATGGACACGATTGAATCTAAGTGGAGCCATATTTTGCTATATGTTTTGATTGATGGTAGTGGATTGAAGTGGCAAAGAGAGTTGCTGATTGCAAGAGTTCGTTCATAGTTCTGTGGAGATTCAGTTCGGTGGAGAATCTGTATTTATAGTTAGTGGAAGAAGCTTTGACTGTGTTCTCTGGCCATGGTTTTGTTTGGACTTGGCCTCGGAGACCTGTGGTGTTGAATATTTCGGTTATCTAGTATTAGTCTTCTCGCTTTCTTGTGTGACGTTACTTAACTTTGAAACAATCGAGAGAGAACTAGTCATGAGAGACTTTGAGGGCCTCACTTTATAATCTATAAAACGAATGTTAATCTAATCTTTTCATTCTTTTTTTGGGCGGGAGATTCTCTTGAGGAAGGAACATCATTGACATTATTAATTGCTTGTGAAAGGGTATACTTAGTCTTCACATAGCTTTCGACCTATCTTAGTAATTAGTTAGTGAATGCCGTATAGACACAAACACATTGCAGTTATAGAGAATGCCCACGATTAATCAGGTTGCAACGAGCAGTAACTGGAAGAGGATGGACCATTAGCAATTAAATCACCAAAACAATTACCGGGGCTTGTTCTAATGGCCACCATCTCCAAATAGGAATGGGTAAGGGAGGTAGGGAGCTCGAAACTCCTTCCTCCAGTTAGGGGGTTATGGGTTTATAGGGTTTCTCTAGATGGGCCCTTTAAGGACCCGCCAAGCTCCTATGAAATAGCTTTTAAGTTCAAAAATATACTTGGTGGACCAGGAAAAAGAAAATCACTTAACTTCTTCAACCCTTCATGATTTTACCGAAGAAAAAAATTATTTATAGCTCTTCAAGTATTAGATCCTAAGAAATGATTGAGTAACAGCCTTTAATCTACTTTCAGAATAATAGTATATTATGGACCATAAACAACCAAATAATAAATAATTATAAATTATTATGGGGTTCACTCCTTCAAAAATTTGTTTCTTATAATAAGTTGTTATTCTTACGGTAGTTGAAAGACTGTTATACTAGCAAAACCTTTAGATCCTCAAGGGATAAAGGAAGCTATTGCATTAATGGACAAAAGAAAGTTTAGTGATAATCATGAATTACAAGTCAAATTTTATTATACTCAGTTTTTTAAACCATTGAGATTTCGGTTCTTTTCAAGAACACTTAGTGAGATAATATGCCTTTGTCACCTTAGAATTGTGCATCTTAATTTAAACCATTATGATCTATACCACTTCACAAGTAAGACTATTTCTCATAAACACCTCACTACCCTTCATGCACTCATTGGTAGTAAACTATTGCCTATGAAAATTACATGATAAGAACATCCAAAGTCAAACGTCCAATCACTAACTAATGACTTGTGATGACTGCTAACACATCATCAACATCATAGGAACTGTTATACGCTACAATGACCACATTATCTTTGTATGTAGACTTCTATAACTATGGTGCCATCTCCTCTTCAACCATTTCAATTAGAGCTTTGCTAGCATAATAGTTTTTGTGCTACTTTGTTAGAATAACAATGATTGTGAGTCACAAATTTCTTAAGAAATAAACCCAACAATAATTTTCATATATTATATATATATATATATATATATATATATATAGATATATTTGGTGGTTTAAAACATATTGTTATCCTTCTAGTAAATTAAAGACAGTAACATGAACATTTCTCTTTCAATCAATATCCCATCCAATAGATTCAACAAGATTATGCTTTTTGCTCTTTTCGATAACTCATATTGGTCTTTGCCACCGTTTTCCACACTTTGACCAACCCTTCAGTTGTTAATAGTGCAAGCACCATAAGGTTGCACGATCCAAAGTCATTTCTCCCATTAAAATTCTCATTTTCTACTTTCTTTCTAAACATAATTGCAAAACAAAATTTTCATGAAGTGATCGGACAATAAAAAACACCATATGTTTCAATAATTTGATTAGAGTGTTGAAATCAACTCTATCAGAAGAGCCATCTTCTAAGAAGTTTATTATGAATCATGATAATGTAGAATTTTACACTCGATCAATTGCTCAAGTGTTTTCCATCGCAAAATCACCTAGAGCAAACCCAAAAGTGTTACATCATGATCTCCCACAAAAACTCACTCAGAATACTCAAATAAAAGACCTTAAAATTAGGGGTGTGTATGGTTTGGGTGGGCGGTTCCCGACCTAGAACTGAGAACCGCCTGCTAAGGACCGGTTCTAAGCAATTGGAACCGAGAACCACCCGTTGTTGCATAGATTCACCTGGGAATCGAACCGCCGGTGCGGTCCGGTTCTCGGGTGAATCCATGGAACTAGTCTCACCAATAATAATATCGTTTTCCAAATCCCATTGCGAGTACTTTTCATATTGAGTAATATTTTTCTTTAAATTGAACTAGCTTAATTAAGTGTACCATTTTTCTTTATTTTTTCAGAAAACAATACCAAAGAAGAGAAATAGGTTTTTTTTTCCTATTTTTGAATCATTTAAGTTGAAATCTAAAATATTCTTTAAGTTCAAGACTCTAGATGATTATCATATGTAGATCATCTTTTCCTTTATCCTCTAACAATGCTCAATCTCTTACAACATTTGCTTTACTGATTTTTTTTTTTTTTGTAGAAATAATTCCACCAGTAGTCCACCTATTCTTGAACATAGTGTTATATGTGAGTCCCAAAAGTATCCTTTGAAGGAGCCATTTGTTGAGTTGTTGAAAGGCAGTTTACACACTTTACTAAATTATTATTAAAACATGTAAACCATGAGAGGAGATGGAACCCTAAAATTCAAATTTGCTAATTAGTAATTTCGAAATTTATTTTAATATGATTTAATAAGTGTTGAGCTGGATTTTATGGCACATCTCTCACAAGAGATGTTTTATAAGAGCTATTTGAATGTAGGAGAGTAAGAGATCAATTTTGGCAATGGACATCAATTATAACTTATATTTAGTCAATGAGGAGGAAGAACCAATATATAATGATTTGCCCAATTTTGTTAGAATCTCAAGGTGATGACTCAAGTTCATTACCCTAAGTATGCATTTTTTTTTTTTTTTTTTTGGCTGAATCTAAATACTCAGATCAGTTATTTGTGCTTATTTTAACATTCACATCCCACCAACACATTTCTTCTTTGAGAAGATTGATTATGGGCCAGTCTCTTTTAATCGTCTTAGCCACTATCGACAATTCTACTGGATGAACATTCTCTGCAACCCGAGCCAGTCGCCACCCCCCAAGTCCGCTGGCCGCCGCTGCAGCCTGTGTTTCCGTCGCTGCTCCTACTACACCCGACCTGCAGCCGAGCTTCCAGCCGCCACCGCCTGAACAATTGACTCACACCTCTCTCCGGCGAGTGTCTGAATTGACTGTGCCCAGCAAGCTAACCAGCTTGCAATCAATTCTTTTCCAGACGCAAGCTACCACGGAGGTTACTCCAGTGACGCTGCTGCCCCTTGACGACGACCCCACTGCAAACGTGCCATGACACGTCTCAGCATCGGACACCAGAGTTGCGCCCTCTCTGCTACTGTCTACGTTTATGCGCCGATCTGCTTGCCTACGTCCGAAGCCCATAATGACCAGTCATCAAAATCCCAGACGGCATCCTTGTATTCTTGGTGTTTTCTCTTTGCAGGTTATTCGGCGAGCGTTCCACGACGTCCCAAGTTTCATCAAGTAAAGGGAGAGAATTCGATCACTAATTCAAACTAAAGCCAACGTGGATCTGCGAGTCTCACCGAGAAGCACCATTGGCCACCCGACAGCTCGAGCCGAAAGTCCACACCAACATGAGCAGTTGCTGCTATGAGTCGCTCACCACCCCGTTCACCCGTGAGAGCCCGGTTGCAACCGGTCCGATTACATGGTCCAAATTTGGAAAGAATATCCTCAAATTAGGTAAAATGCTCATCTCTAGTATATTTGGATATATGATTGCCTAATATATGTCTATGTATATCTAGTGTTCATATCCATGAGTGATAGACATAATTTTCAATTAGAATTTATTGCCTAATCCACAACCACACAGATTTTTATTCCATCTATAAGGCTTTAGATGGAATAATAATCCTTGAAATAAAATTAATATCTTGATCTTTAAGGCTTAAGATCAATTTATTGATTTTAATAGTGAAATAATCAATTTTGATTAAATGTCGTTCCCAGATTTGAGCGATGGATATTATCCTTGGTGATCGTGAATGATTTGGTGCTTGTCCTTTAATTACTTTATTTATCCCAAAAATGCAAAAAAAAAAAAGACATTTGCATATCATGTATAATTAGGGCATTCTTTGTACGTTATTGCACATTAGGATAAAATTGCATATTTCGTGTTAAGTTTAGATTGATTTAGATAGATTGCATCTTAGGTTAGAGATTGGTAAGTTAAGATAATATCTTGGTTTAAATTAGAGTTTAGCCTTACCTAATCCTTAATATAAGTTGGATAGAATCTTAATTTAGCTAGATAATTTTCACATCTTTTCTAATTTCGAATTTCATAAAAAAAATACAAAAAATGTCTTAGGATAAATTAGTTTCCATTCTCTAGGATAGATTACACATTTATTAAGAAAACATAAAAAACATTAAGTGCAAGTCATTTAGAATTAGATTCATGAAATGCATGTCATTTAGTGATTGTTGTTAGGTTCATTTAATTAGAAATTGCACGTCATATAGCTTAGGTCGTATCGCTATGTCATATCATTTCATGTTAGATTAGTATCATGCATTGCATAAAGCATGATTCTCATTAAATAAGTGAAAACAACAAAAATAATTGTGTGTTAATTAGAAATTATATCTAGGATTGTTAATGTGAATTCAGATCTAATAATTTTGTAGATGCTTTTGTTACTATGAGGTAAATCTTGCAATCTATTCATTGTTTTTTCTTGGATGTTAAATTGGTGGTTTGTGCACCCGCATGATCACTTTACATGTTAGGGAAATAGATTTAAAATCAATCCAAACTGCCTGCAAAAACATTTTTGGAAATAAAAAGAAATGGTACCGAAAGGGCATTAGAGAAATCTAGTGTAACCAAGTCCCCGTACTCAAAATCTTTGGTTCGTAGGAGTAAAATAATTCTCCCATTATTTTACTTAGGTGTTTAATCGACTCTACCATAAACTGATTAATGGTGACTCTAGATTAAATCCATTTGCATGCTAAGAAATTTGAACCTAAGTCGCGAATTGGTATAGGCTTGGGAGAGCCCGAGCTAAGTTAGACTTAGTAGTCCATTAGCTAAACCCTAAGTGATGCACCTGAAAATTTGGTCGCGACACCCATGTCAATTTGTTCTCCCACGGGAATAAGTTGGTTGAAGTTTTCGACATATGTGCTAGCCATCCGGTTACGGAACTCAAACGGGAGAGTTTTGATGAACAACTTCATCAACTCCTTGTAAGTAGGCTCAAGAGTGATTTGAGCTGTCAGATTTCGCCATCTTACGGCATACTCCTTAAATGATTCACTCCGCTTCTTCTTGATTCTCTCAAGATGTTCTCGGAAGGTGCAATGTCCATGTTGAACTTATACTTTGCTTTAGAAAAGCATCAGCCACTTCATTCTAGGTGTTGAGAAGATTAACGTTCTTCATCACGTACTAGCTCAATGGGGCCTGGTCAAACTTGCATGAAATGATTAGATCATGAGGGGCTCATTCTTGATATATTGGGTCATGCGTACGTGGTACATCTTCAAATGAGATTTTGGGGAGGAAGTACCATTGTATTTCTCAAATTCCCGCATTTTAAACTTCTTCGGCATCTTGACCTTCTTGTAGACTAGACAAGTCGAATGGGAGTGAGTTACGTGACTCTGCCAGGTTGTTTCACTTTTTCTTCCAATTTCGCAAAGCATTCATCCTGCTCTTTTTAGGGATGTTGACAAACTTAGCATTTTCCATATTGATTGGGAATGGGTCATCTTCCAGCCCAGGGATGTCGTCATCACCCATTTGGGCCTTGTTTACTTGCTGTAGGACAATTATCCTGGGGAGCGCAAGTGCAGGAGTCAGATTCACTCGGAGGGATTGGATTTGAGTTGTTATAAGCTGCATAGAGGCGGCTAACCTGTTGGAGTTGGTCTTCCATAGTGGAGATGCGATTAGGCATTTTCAACTTGATCGGCCATTCTAGCTCTCAATCATGTAATACTTTTGGATGAACACAAGGGATCTGTTATCACCTAATTCAAATGAATGAAAATATGCAAGGACGAGGTGTAAATAGAGAACCAATCCATGACAATGATCTAATCGTTTTTTATTTTATTTTATTTTTCATTTATTCATGAGAAGTTTGTACAAGAAGGGAATTTCCTAAAAAGAGCTAAAAAAATGGACACCTAGCAAAATCGAATTTCCTAGACATGAATTGAAAAATCAAAATTTGAAACTTCCTAATAAGAACAATAAAGACAAGAATTGAAAATAAATTTCCCAAAGTTTCGCAAATGATTTATTGCATGGCAATTTCTTCATTTCATTTCTAATTGACAAAGAAATTAGATCAAATAACTAACCTAGATTGTCATGGACGAACCGAAAAGTATGACAAAGTAAGTAAATTGCATAGTATAGGGATAGAAGGCTTACTTCACCAAGAAAAATCATTGACAAACACATAGACAAGTACATGAGATGTGAGGTTCGATTTCTATCTAAGAAGGCTAAGTAAAGTGGAGTTAAAGGGTGGGATGACTTAGTTGTAGCCTCACATACTAAGTCAAGTCCTCCTAACCCGGCTTAGTCAAGAATGATACCCCAATGCGGCGTAGTCTCGCAGGCGGTAAACACTCTTGACACCAAGAAAAGACTTTGATTGAGTTGGGCAACCTCTACTACGCAGCCTTGCGGTGAAGTCATATCCAACTCAATACCATCCTAAATATCTAAGTGCGGTCCGGATCCGACGGAGGTTTGTGGGTGCAATAGTGTAGTGCTAAAAACAAGGCATGTACAACAGTATAAATCAAACAACACTTCAATAACTTGAATTTAAAACATTCATCCCCAACTCCAACCTACAAAATAAGGGTTAGCAAAGACTACTCCCCTTATATCTCCCCATCTGCAAGAACATTTAACACATTAATTGTTAGGGATGTACCTAGGATCCTTACTGCCAAACAAAAACATTTTTCAAAAGAAAAGAAAAATTGGCCTAAGTCCACTAAGAGTTTTAACTCAATTCCCCAATGGAGTCGCCAGGTATGCCGCAACCAAAATTTCAGGAAAATCATATAGGATTTGGCTAATGGATTACTAAGGCTAAACTTAGCTCAAGCTCTTCCAAACCCATACCAATTTGCAACTTATGTTCAAATTTTTAACATGCAAATGGATTTTATCTAGAAGTTGCCACAAATCAGTTTATGGTAGGTTGATTAAACACCTAAGTAAAATAACGAGAGAATCATTTACCTCCTACGAACTAGAAACTTTGGGTATGGGGGCTTGGTTACACTAGACTTCTCTAATGCCCTTTCGATACCATTTTTTTTATTTTTAAAAATGTTTCAAAAAATGTCTTTACAGGAGTGAGCCGGCCATGACTGTTCACTCGAGAGTGTAGCTGGAGTGGCGTTGTGGACGAGGTTGAGGAGGAGGTGCGGGGTGATAGTGGTGATGGCGAGCCACGAGAGGGTGTGGTCGCTGGCCGTGGGATCGAGCAAGCGGATCCAAGGTGTGCATGGCCCGGTGTTGTAGGGTTGCAACGAGGGAGACAACAATGCTTGTGACTCGTTGATGCACACGGAGTAGAGGCTGTCGTGGGATCTCGTAGGTTGCGGCTTTGGAGGGGTGCGCAGCCGGCTCAAATCTGCCGACGTCGGGGTTATTGATGCCACCCGGAGGGTGGGCGCTACTACAAGAGCGGATTAGCGTGAGCGGGAGGTGTTGGATCGCGAGTTGATAAGACATCACGGAGCCGGCGAAGCTCGCGGATGAGAGGATCTGGTGAATGGCAAGACGCGGGTGAGCAGCGGCGACGGCGGATGACCCTTGGAAGACGTAAAGGTGGTTGGCAAGGTGGTGCCGACGCGGTCGACGGTGTGACATCCCAGGATTTTCGAGTCATATTTTCTACTAAATAAATCGAGCATTTCATTGACGCTGCTCTTATAGGTCTGTTCTCGAAATTGATTATTCTAGAGATAACTAAACTATCAGGGGGAAACTATTAAGGATTTTAAGACAAGTAGACTTGAGAACTTCGATCGGGAGATCGGCTTCTCTACCATGCTCATCTCGAGATCATTACCGCAATAGATATAAATCAATTTGAGATCGAGATAGGTTGGTTCGATTGAGAAGTGTGGCTAATCATGGGTGACACCAATAAATTGGAAAATTCGTCGCCAACACTAATTTGATTTATCTATCGTTTTGGTACTCTGTCCCGTATTTGGATCTTCAAGATTTTCACGACAATTGAGGTCGCCAATGAGTCAAGTGGGTTCATAGTGACTCGAAGAAAATCGACCACGGAGTTATTTGCACTTAAAAATGCCTAAAAGTTACCCGGTACCTTGGTCATGCAAAAAGCACGTCGAATGGAAATCAAACTAAATTGAGTCGATTTCAGAAATTAAAGATTAATGTCATGTCACAATAAATTTTAGGAATGTCGATTCGTTTCGAGAAGATTTTTCGAAGTTAGAGATTTTATATGGAAAATCGTACGGACATCGCGGAAAATTAATGGAAATTCGTATGGGCCAAATTTAATCGAGTTTGGACTTTCAAACCAATCCTTTGAGTGTCGGGGAATTACAAAAATTGCTTGAGATTTTTCTTCATTGAAATTGGACATCAATGTGGGAAATTGAGTGAGGAAGTTAAACCTAAAGTGGTGAAATTCGAAGCTATGGTTTGGAGCTGGATTTTTAATATCAAAATTTGGTTATTTTGATGGATTATTATTGGAAAGTATTAAGGGGACATATAGGATATGATTGAACACCTTTGGGGAGACAAGCATTAAACTAGATGGATTAGTCTTTGACTATTCTACTCTCTCCCAAAAATTCCATCCCACGTTCCTCTCCGTCTTCCCTTCTTGAACCGGACTACCTTGCTATTTTAGTTTTATTTTCACTCTATGCTCCTTCCTAGTAAAAACCACCAAGCTCCATTATCCACCGGGTTTTCTTCGCTCAAACAACCACAATCCACGTCCCCATGCGTTACGCAACACCGAAGCAGTCCATCATCTCGTTCGTGTCTTGCGACGCCACGAACTTAAGCCATGCCGGCTTCACTGTTCCTTCACCCGCATATCTCAACTTGCCACCGTTGCGGTTTGCTCCTCTCGATCAAAATCAGCAAGCTTCTCCATGATTGACTAAAGGCTGACACGGCATCTTCCACGTTCGCACGGCCCCGGTCTCTCGGCCAAGCGCGAGCTTTGTCACGTCCAATCAACCTCCCCGTCGAACTTCCCATCCTGTTGACCCCAAAGCACGCAGCCATCTCCTCTTCCTTCTGTCCCCCGGTGTTTTTGCTTCTCTTCTCCAATCAACGTTCAGCGTCTTCAACGTCCATCGAAGACTCAGCAAAACCGTCGCCTCTAGCAACATGTCTTGGCCAAGACGGCCAGTCTTCACATAGGCGTCGCCGGCTCAGCGAGGCCGAAGCAGCCCACGTTATTTTCTCTTCACGTGAATAACAACAGCAACGTTGGCCCATCTTGTTCGGCTTGCAATTGGTTAAGAAATCGGCCCATGTTCAATTGAATTGAAGCCCTCAAGATCAGCCGCTCTCAAGCCCAAGAAGCTAGCATGTCTTCACGCGAGGCCCAGCCCGGTTGGGTCTAGCTGAAAAGCATGAACAAATCTCAATTGGGTTGAGATTTGTTGGGCCCAAGTTTAAGGCCCATTCCAGCACGGTGTCATCGAAAGCAATTTCACCGCCGTCATGTCGTCATCGCGGTGTCCCGGTCCGCTTTTAATCAAGTGAGTAATCTCACTAATCCTTGTAGTAAACTAATGATGCTTAATGGTTGATTATATTTAATTAAGTGCAATTAGGTGGTTAGATTAGCATGGATTAGTGATTATTAGTTAATTACATTGCATATTAGTTAGGTGGTTAGTGTACTTAGCTAGAGAACTCGCCAATACTATTTATTAAATGCATCTTGGGATTTTCCCGACCCGATTCAAGCTTCAATTATAGGCATTACGGGCCTAAATTGGGTTTTTAGTATTTATTTATTAATTTTCGAAATTAATTATTTAATTATTTATTTTTTTAGAAATTAGGCAAGGATAACCGAAACGATCCAAAATTTCACAGTCTTTGATTGTTGTATAAGCAGTCTATTTATTTATTTGAGCTCTACATTGTCTTTGAATTGAATTAATTGTGCAATTTGAGAAATTATTCCTTAATTGATTGAAATTGAGTGAAATTGAATGATTGATTGGTGGATGACCGAGTGTGGTTATTTAGCATTGACAATGCTTTGATGAGTTGTAAAGTAGAGAAAATCGTGAGGCTGAACTGAGAATAATCTTGGCTGAGATCGATCGAGGTACAAAGTATAGATATACGTGATTCGGTGATAAGAAAATCACTTTGGTGAAAATGGTGCTTAAAACGCATGAGTGCTGTCTACATTACGCATGAAAGATAGACAAGCGTGGTTCGGTGATATGGAAATCATTGAGTGAAAATGGTCGTAAGAATGCCGCGAGTTAACACAGTACATACATTGCCTTAGCGAAAACGACGCTTGATGGCATTATTTATGGCTACGTGACTAAAGGCAAATGGGAGGTTTTATATTGAGAAGTGATTTGACTCCGGAATGGTCATTGACGTGTAATTGGTAGGTCTGATTGATCAATGATTGATCCATTGTAGTGAATTGACTAATTGAGTGTAAATGACTTTGAATACCGATACGTTGACATGTATTTAGGTTGATTAATCAAGATATCGATCTATGATGTGATTTCTAGGGTGCCTATTGAATTAATGCTAATGCCAGGTTGAATATGAGGCCAAGGTAAGCTCCTAACTCGTGTATGGGCGTACCTGGTAGTGTATTGGTTTTCTAATCAAGTCTTAGTGGGGTAGAACTTGCTGAGATGTAGTCTCATCCCGGTTGTGGGACAACATTTCAGAACCCCCAGGAGGAGCATGAGGAGAAAGAAACCGGAGAACACCTAAAGGAGAACCCTGATGATGATGCTGAGGCTGCGAAACCCAGGATCAGGACCAGATCCCATCCTTTGTTGTGAATCTTGTCTAAATTTGAATAGTGTGAGACTAGAAAGTTATGAATAGTTTTGTGAAGTACTTTATGTGGTTGTATAAAGGTTTGGTTGTGATTTCAATAAAAAAAATATAGCCGTATTTTCTATCCCATTGTTTTGTTGTCGGGGATTTATAACTGTTTCGCATATGCTTAATAAACGAAAAGAGTTGGCGATATTTAGTTCCGGGATACCGAATTATAAAATCGACCAAGTAGAAGGATGTGCGTGCGTGAAGGATGGGGCATGACATCCCTTTTTAGGTATCGACGAAGCTCAAGATTAGGAGTAAAGTAGCGATGACTTATGGGAGTGTGGGAAAGGCCTTTAATCAAATGCCTGGTGCACATGTCTATAGTGGTAGCCGAATGCTGAATTCTTTGTTGTTTGGGTCACTCGCTTCTAATTTGTGGTGGAATTGGAAGCAAGCTCTAGGTAGATAATGCTGAGCCATCGCTGACCTAGAGCCATAACTCTGAAAGAGGGCGGTGGGCCGTGATTTGGGGCAAAACGCCGACTAGGGTCGGTGCCGAGAGGTTGTGGTAAAGCCAGCCGTGGCTAGTGCTAGTAGCGAAGCACCACCTCGGTGGTCTTTGGGGTAGGTATCTTTTGATGATCCTAGGTTCGATGGGATCATGCGTGTGCCAAGTCTTGGGTAACATAATAGATCGGCAAGCTGCTACGCCAAAGCCGCCATCAGGTCGTGCTACCCCCTGTTGTTGCCACGAGGCCGCCCCTGCGCCATACTTGCAGTTGCACTGCCGTAGCTCCTCATTGCTTGTGAATTGGAAGGTCAGCTAGAGGATGGTGTTCGATCCATAAGCTGTGGAGCATTTCTTAAGGTTAAATTACGCCGTTGTTCATGGGGATAGGAGATCCCCAGTTGCTTTAGCTTCTTGGGTTGGAAGGCAGACGTTTGCATATTGATGTGCAACAAGACTAAGAAGGTAATGTTAGCAACACCGGCTGAAGGAGTTGCGAACACTTGGTGGATGACTGCACATTGAAACACATTTCCCCGAGAAAGGTGTTGTCCGAAGTGAAATACTTTCCGTGAATCCTTCAATGATAACATTTCTCCGAGACCGCAGAGTGAAGATGGCAGAACTTCTTCTTCATGAGGTTCTTTTCTCGATTGATGAGTATGAGCGAAGTTCGCAAACTTTCGCGATATGCCCTCGGAGTTAATCAGAACCCCGTGAACCGAGCGAGAAGGTTCATAGATGGATTCGGACGACATGAGGAGTGCCTTAGTCCTTTTGGATCTAAAGACTTATAATGATCTATATCGAAGAGCCTAGAAAATTGAGAAGGATCATAATGATAGAGCCGCCTCATGTGGATCAGTTTAACTCTTAGCGAGAGAATATTCGCGAGGAAAAAGACCTCGTGCACGGAGGTGAATCATGCTCCACCTTTCAAGAGGAGTGGATTCAATAGACCAATGCCTAGCAAGATGTGGGTATGTGTCGCTGTGAAGGCTTATACTTGATAAACCTGCCTAGCTAGGACTCGGAGACATGTTTTGAATGTGGGCCACGGTCACATCGCAAGGGATTGCCCGAGAAGCAAAGAGGGCAACCTCGGTTGCCACCGCCCTTTGGTGAGACGGATAAATGGGTATGCCCCTCGGGAGATGACGTCGCGGAGGAGAGTTGGGCCTCTAATCCAAGGCACCGGTGTATGCAATTACACAGTCAAGCTGAAGTCTGTGCCTAACATAATCCACGAGATATGGTTCGTTGAATAGACCGCTAGCTTAGAAGATGAATCGAGTAATACCTTTGAACATAAAGGCAATGTTCCCCGAACAATTATATTAGAGTGGTGTAGCAATATTTTGGTTAATTTATAAAACTTCAGTTATTGTAATGAAGTCATATAAAGCAGAATCATTGGTTACGGTTATTATGAATCCTTTGCCTATGTATAAACTTTGATACCATATATAAAAAGGTTTGCCTTGAGGAGCTTTTGTGTAACGAATTGTTGCTGCAATGTGATATAGTTTAACCATGAAGGAAGTTATGTCGAAGATAGCATTATGAGTTAGAATTTTAGAAGAACGGTGATCGAGATGTCTTGCATCACCCTGAAAGACGCTTCGGTTAACAAATAAGAATGTTTAGAAAATCTGCAAAGAGGATGGGTAAAGGGAAAAGTTTACGTTAAGATTTCGGAAGATGGAATGTTGAGTATCGTAAGTGATGATAAGTGTCGCATAAAGATGGAACTTGAGGAGGAGACCTTGTCGAGGAATTCACTATAATAGTTGCAATATTCGGCCATACCGGTGTGAGGTAAATGAAATGATATGAGATAGTTATCATTAACAAAAAGAAATATCAAATGTGCTAGTAAGTGAAAGTTCAAGTCTGCCTAGAAGGACATTTATAATCACTCAAGAGTCTGAAAGGGGAATCGAAGTATATCACGATGGAATGTTGTGATAGGTTTGCCAAGGAGTCAAAGGAATAATGACTCCGTTGGGGTAGTGGTTGTGACAGATCGATGAAGTCGGCCTGTTTTATCACCGTATGGGAGGAGGATATTTATTGGAATAGGTATGCCAAAGTGTATGTGTGTCGGTTCATCTCGTGGAGTACTAGTGACGAACTTATATCGGATCTAGAACCGAGGTTCCCAGCTTTTAGCGATCAATCAGATGATTCCTTTTGAGGCGTAACGAACGAGTGTGTGGGAACTTCGGTTTGTTGAGATGAGATTAGAGAAAGAAAGAAAGATCACAGTAGAGGTTGGTTTAGCGATCGAGTAGTTGCAATTGCCGTGATTAGTGCCAAAGTATAGACCACTCGGGCCGGCTAGACTAATTGAATTGTTGAGCATTTAAGGCCCTAAAGTTCTAAATTGGTCAAGTACACCTTTCTAAAGGCATCACCAATGAGGATACCTTGCGTTTTGAAGGAGGGAAAACTGAAATCAAGTACATAGGTCCCTTTGAGATTTCGAAAAGAATCGGGATCCTATCGTATCGTCTTGCATTGCCGCCGATGTTAGCTAAAAGCATGCCACGTTTTCCTCCTGTGTCGATGTTGGGGACATATGAGCCTAACATGACCCACGTGCTAAATCTTGAAGAATTAGGCGTGGACTGACAGTGTCGTACGTGAAAAGCTCGATTCAGCTTGTGGATCGAAAGATTAGATTAGTATCAAGAAGGTCACCTTGATTAAAGTGGTCTAACAACACCCGGGACTGAAGAAGCAACCAGGGAAAGTGAGACTAGATGAGATAGCTTGATACCTCCACCTTTTTGTTTAAGGATTGATAAAGGTTTAAATTTCAAGGACGAAATTTTATAAGAGGGGAAGAGTTGTGACATCTTAGATCTTCAATCATGTTTCTCTTTTGAATAAATTGGGCACTTCATTGATGCGTTTATAGGGTTGTTCTCGCTCATCATTATAGAGATAACTAGACTATGCGAGAAACTATTAAGGATTTTAAGGCAAATAGACTTGAGAACTTGATCGAATTGGCTTCTCTACCATACTCATCTGTCGAGATCATTACGCACATGAAATCAACAAATCGATTTGGGATTAGATATAGGTTAGTTGCCCATTGAGATGTGGCTAATTGTGGGTGACACCACTAAATTGGAAAATTCTCGTCGTCACACTAATTTGATTTCTATCGTTTTGGTACCTTTGAACCGTATATGAGTCTTGGATTTTCACAATCAAGAGTCGTCAATGAGTCAAGTGGGTTCATAGTGGCTCAAGAAAATCGACCTTGGGTCATTGCACTTAAAAATGCATGAAAGTTACCCGCAGCGCAGGCCACGCTAAAAACGCGTCACCAAATTAACCGCAATTCGTCGATTTCAGAAATCAAGATGGCTACGTCATTAAATAAATTTTGGGAATGTCGACTCCGGTCTCGAAGCTGGAGATTAGAGATTTTTATGGAAAATCGTACGTACATCTTGGAAAATTAACGAGAAATTCGTATGGGCCAAATTTAAGCGAGTTTGGACTTTCAAGTCGAGCCTTTGAGTGTCAAGGAATTACAAAAAATTGTTCGAGATTTTTTCTTCATCGAAATTGGACATCAATGTAGGAAATTGAGTGAGGAAGTTAAACCTAAAGTGGTGAAATTCGGAGCTATGGTTTAGAGCTGGATTTTAATATCAAAATTTGGTTATTTTGATGGATTATTATTGAAAGTATTAAGGGGACATATAGGATATGATTGAACACCTTTGGGGAGACAAGCATTAAATTAGATGGATTAGTCTTTGACTATTCTCATCTCTCCCCAAAAACTTCCATCCCATGTTCCCCTCCGTCTTCCTTCTTCAACCGGACTACCTTGCTATTTTAGTTTTATTTTCACTCTGCTCCTTCCTAGTAAAACCACAGCTCCATTATCCACCGGGTTTTCTGCTCAAGCAGCCAATCCACGTCCCCACACGTTCTCGCAACACCGGCGTTCATCTCGTTCGTGTCTTGCGAGCAACCATAAAGACACGCAACCCGCCGACTACCCAGTTCCCTTCACCGTGTATCTCATCGCCACACATTCCATTTGCTCCTCCTCGGTCAAAATCAGCAAGCTTCTCCATGATTGATTAAGCCACACCCATCTTCACGCTCGCACGGCTCACGGTCTCTCGACCAACGAGCCATCCACGTCCAGTCAACCTTCCTCGTCGAACTCCCATCCCAAGGACTCCCAAAGCCACATGGCCTTCTCCTCTCCTCTCCCCGCGTTCTTGCTTCTCTTCTCAGAATGTTCGGCGATCTTGACATCCATTGAAGATCAATGAAACCGTCACCTCCCAATTGCTTTGGCCAAAGTAGTAGTCTTCATGCACATGCGTACGGCTCACCAAGACCGAAGTAGCCCACATTATTTTCTCTTCATGAATAGCAGCTAACGTCGGCCCATCTTGTTCAACCCACACTTGGCTGAAATCAGCCCATGTTCAATTGAATTGAAGCCTCGAGACGGTCTAGCCCATCCGAGCCCAAGAAGCCAACCCGTCTTTCAACAAGCTAACCTGACTTGGGTCCAGCCCAAAAGCAAGAAGAAATCTTAGTTGGGCTGAGATTTATTGAGCCCAAGTTTAAGGCTTCCGGGTCCCGAGTTCGTAGGTGTCGCTAAAAGCGTTGAAGCTGGCGCGTCCTTTGATATCGCTGTCGGTCCCCTCTTTTAATCAAGTGAGTAATCTCACTAACTTGCTAGTAGACTAATGATGCATAAGGGTTGATTAGATCTAATTAAGTGCAAATTAGGTGGTTAGATTAGCATGGATTAGTGATTATTAGTTAATTGTATTGCATATTAGTTAGGTGGTTAGTGTACTTAGCTAGAGAATGCCTATACTATTTATTTGAATGCATCTCAAGTTTTCTGACCACCTTAGGAGCTTCAATTAAGCATTAAGGCCTAAATTGGATTTTTAGTATTTTATTTATTAATTTTCAAAATTAATTATTTAATTATTTATTTTTAGAAATTAGGCAAGAATAGCCGACGACCTAAATTTCATCCGATTGTCATGGTGCAATTTTTATTTATTTGAGCTCTATGTTGTGTTGAATTGAATTAATTGTGCAATTTGATGAATTATTCCTTAATTGACTAAAATTGGAGTGAAATTGAATGATTGATTGGTGGTTGACCGAGTGTGGCTATTTAGCATTGACACACAAGTTTGATGAGTTGTGAAGCAGAGAAAATCGAGAGGTTGAACTAAGAATAATCTTGGCTGAGATCGAGTCAAGACATGCGGTGAATATATGAGGTTCCAGGATAAGGAAATCATTGGTGAAAACAGGCGCTTTAAAGAACACACGAGTGCTATCTATTACCCGCATCAAGATAGACATACATGATTCGGGTGATAAGGAAATCATTACGAAAACGGCGCCTTGAAGAACGCATACATTATCTACCGCATGCCCATTCGCGATATACGCGGATCAGCCGATTAAGGCACACACGTTTAAAACAACAAAAAACGCACGAGTGCTCCAAGACATACGCCACCTTGGCAAAAATGACGCCAAGAGCATTAACAGCTTTGTGACCGAGAATGCAAATGGGAGGTTTTATATTGAAGTGATTTGACTAAAATGGTCCGACGACATGTAATTGACTAGGCCGATTGATCAATGATTGATCTGTCATGAACACTAATTGAGTGGAAGTGACTTTGAATAGTCTGATTAACATGTAACGGCTAGGGTTGATTGATCGAAATATCGATCTGTGATGATTGCTAGGGTGTTTATTGAATTGTGCTAATATGCGGTGTGGAATCTAAGGCCAGGTAGAGTCTTCTCCACCGTGCGTGTATAGGCAGCCCGGTTAGCGTGGTTTCTGGTGATCGAGTTTTAGTGGGGTAGAACTTGCTAAGACATAGTCTCATCCTGGTTGTGGACAACATTTCCAAGACCCTAATGAGGAGCTTGAGGAGAAAGAAACCAAGAGGAGGCACGGAGGAGAACCTCGATGATGATTTAGTACGAACCGGATGAGAATCGAGATCCCATCCTTTGTTGTGAATCCTGTCTAAATTTGAATAATGTGAGACTAAAAAGTTATGAATAGTTTTATGAAGTACTTTGAGGTGTGGTTGTATAAAGTTTGGTTGTGATTTCAATATGAAAAATATGGCATTACTTTTCTATCCATTATTTTATTATCTCGGGGATTTATAATCGGTTTTACATGTGTTTAATAAATAAAAGGGCCGGCGATACTTAGTCCTATGATATTGCATTATAAAATCGCCCAAATAGAATGTGCGTGCCGAGGATTGGGCGTGACGGGCTAGCTAGTGCGACACGCGATGTCGGCACGCAAGGGGGTAGCCCCACGAGAAAGATGAACAATCGCGGTCCCCCTAAATTTTTTTTCTCACACATCACTCATCGGTCACTTCTCCTTTTCCCTTTTTTTTCCTTTTCTTTTTTTTCTCTCTTTCTCTCCTTAAAACCGAAGAAGGCCCTCACTTTTTTTGCAAATTTTTTTTCAAAATTTTCCCCTTTTGTCCGTATAAACAACACCTTTATAAGGGGAAAAATTGAGACCTTTGTGGCATGTTTTATTTCCAATTTTGCACATATTCTCCCTAAATACATCGTTTGCACCCCGCGTGATATTCTCTTTTGTATTTTCTAAATATTGCATCCAAAAATTTCCTTTTTGCTTGAAAATATCCCTCGTGTGTATTACTGAATATATGAAAAATCTCAGCAGAATATATGAAAAATCTTGCCCTCACTTAATCCCAATAAAAAAATTATAAAAGTTCCTAAACTATGTACGTGGCAATTTTTTATTTTTTGGGGGTAAAATAACCATTTTTAATGCAAAAATTTTAGGTGTCAACAATAATTTTCCTTTTTATTTGCTCATTTTATTGAACTTCCATCTGAAATTCGTGAACATCCAATCGATTTGCCCTCTCGATGTTGTAGGCTTATAATTGAAAAATTGGCAATCACTTTTGACAGAGTGAACATTGAATGTTCTAAACACTTTGATTTGGTCTGTTGAACACATGGTTTTGTTTGAATTTCTGGTTATGGGCTTGAAATCATTTGAAAAAAAAAAAAAAAAAACTTTCAAGTTGTGATTTTATATTGGGGCACAAAAATTGGAAATTGCATTTTTTTTAATGGGCCCTTCTCTTTTCTTACATTTTGGAGCTAAAATGCAAATCATTTTGAGTGCAAATTTCTCAAAAATAAAATCTTCATTTTTCTATGAGCAAAATCACAAATCAATCTTTCAAAATCAATGACACTTTTACATACACTTTTGGAATAAAGGTGAAATGATTTGATGCATGGATTGATTATTTTAATGATGTCTTCTTATGATAAAATATTGGCGAAATACTAAAACCAATAATAAGGACTATGGGAGCGTACCGCTGCCTCTATTTTGTTGTAAGATGCACCTAATTGAGATCATTTTCTCATTTACGTACTTACATTGGTGCCTTTTTGCAGGTTATGTATGATGCTCCTTGAAATTTTGGTATTCATCACATGGAGAAGTGAATTCTAGAGCTAGGACAAAAGTTGATTTTTACTCTTAACTATGCAAGAGTTTCTAGTATTTTATTATTGTTTTTATTCTTGTGAAGAATCATGTTTTCCATTTTGGGTTTTGCTTGAATCCAATTGATACTTTTGTAAATCCATGTGACTGCCTTATTTTTAATAATGGAATTCAATTTCATAAATATCATCCTTTTAAAAACAAACTCAAAAGTAGGCTCATGAACTCGAGGAACAAGCATGCATCGAGGCTTTTATCGTGCGCTAATCTTCCAATAGGTGAATAGAAACCGAATTCCGCTTTAGGAAGTTTCTTTATTTGGGAAATTCTGGTACTGCCATCACCAGATTGTTTTTTTTTTTTTTTACAAGTTTTATCAAGAGTCGCATCATATGTTATTAATAGGCTGGTGCAAAAAGCTCGGCATTTTGGCAATTAAAGCATTTGAACATTTGGCTGCAAGAACTTTACTCGCAATCACCATAAGAGATTTGTATCGCGAATGCTACTGTTATATGTTTTATCACGAGGAAATGACTCAAATGCCTTAGGTGCCAAATACTGCCCATTGATCTCATTCACTTTGCACAGTGAGACAAATGAAGGAGCTGCCAAGCATCCAAAGAGACAAATTTGAAAACATGTGAAGGATGAATTGTGTCGATTCCAATTGCTCATTTTCATAACGTCTACGACATGATCCTTTTTCCTTTGATAGGAAAACATCAAACATAAAGGCAAATGCAAGTGAATGGTAATGTCGAGTTACCAAATATCCATAGAGGTGAATCCAAGAAATATTGCTTGCCAAAGGATAAAAAGCGAGTGAAGGGTAATAATGTATCGTTTCCAACATTTCCAATCCCCAAAGATCTTTGCACTAACATATTCTTTCACATTCATTGCAGGATTATGCGGTCACCATGCCGAAAATTACCCTTCTTATCAAATTATTAAATAAAAGGAGAATTTCCATTAAAAAAAAACTTTCGGCTTTCCTAGAGACAAGCACCAAAATGAATAATGAGAAAAAAATTCTACAAACTTTTTTTAGCATCATTTTTATCTCAAAATTGTTCTCATTTTGTGGATTATTCATTTTGAATCAAATTTCCTAAAAATTGATCTACTCGAGGATCTCGGCAAAGTGAAATAGAGATGTTAACCAAAAATTACTAAACAAAAGTGCGTTTAAGATAAAGAAAGGCAAGTCATTTCCAAACACTCCTTCAAACACTTTTGATTGAGTAAAGAGACCTTCTCTTGGATAATGATTCATTTGCATTGAGCACAAGATTAGAATGATAAAGGCGCCTCCTTCATCAATCCCAAGTATCGCACCTAATCTCTTATTACTTTGGGCCGAATAAAGATGATCCTTCAAAAGTATCCCCTATCGAGAATGACCCTACATTAGGGTAGCGTAGGAGGTTACTAGAATGTGTTGAGAGGAAGATTAAGAAAGGTCATTACATTCACTTGCATTAATCTTCGGTGATAGCTTCACAGGAATTCTCGTCAAAGCTTGACTCATCACCAAAGGTAAGAAAGGTATTTCCTTCTCTATCCAAACATTGATACCCATTGCTTTAAAATTTGGGCTGATTGTTCATTTCTAAATCTCAGTGGTGATCATCTCCCTTCATTGGGGCAATGCATAAGCATCGACCACAGCAATTGACATTTATGGGAAAACATGAAAAAAATCTAAAAATTCATAGAGCTCCAAAAGTTCAAGAGCAAAAAGTTCGACAAATTAGGGGGCGTGGCAGGTGCCTGGTAAAAGCAAGACCCAAATGCCCATCAAGAAAGAAGCCAAAAGGCTGCCTTTACTACGAAATTTTTTATCAAAAGTCCAAGTGCTTGCATAAAATCATCGCAAGTGTAAAGGAAATTAGAAAAAAAGGGGGCAATGCTCCCATGTAGGAATGATTAGTCAAGGATCTCTCGGGAGATGTACTATGTTTCAAAAGCCAAATGCTTTCAAAAGGTCGAGTGACCTGGTCACAATGCCATGATGATCATCGATCCTTAAAACCCTCTTGAAAATTTTAAGACTTTTGAGCCTCTCTGAACCAACATTACAACCCTCTTCTGAAGTCTCTTTCATTGGGATGGTTGATGAAAATAATGCTACAAAGAAAATATTACATGAAGGAGAGGAGGTAATTCTATCTTTTCTTATCTTCCAAGTTCTTGACTTGTAAACTGATGAAGATAGTGACAAATGTTCATGTATTGGCCTCAAAGCAATAATTCATTTGTATAAGCCCTAACCGAGCCTATATTACGGTCCTTTCAAAGACCTTTATGATATATTAGATTCTCGCTCATCACGAATGTTAGAAGCCTTTGACATGGGTTGTGTGAGATACCCTCGGCAACCACGTTACTTCTTACGCGAATAGATGGGATCGAGTAGTCACATCAAGAGTGTGTGAGAAACCATTTTCTAACTAAGAAGCTCTAGTTTGGCATGCTTAATGAGCCTTTTTCATGAGTCATATACCATTCTGATAAGAACTTGTCTCATAGAGACTTATTAGACAATGATATAACTCGAGCAAGATGACAATTTTGCGTCACATTATGCTAATTGACATCGAATTTTTTTTTTTTTAAGTAGTCTGACTTAGCTTGATTAGCTTGTTCAATTAATGTTGCAGTATTGCCAATACGTTTCTTGATGACATCCCTAATGACATTTGTTCAAGTTGAGTTTGTGAGTTTCTCAATCATACACTTTTTAAAGGTTTGTGGGTCGATCCTTAAACCATGAGGTCCATGGGTCGATCCTTAAACCACACGGTTCATGGGTTGATCCTTAAATCACACAGTGCAGGGTCTAATTAAATCAAAGTTCGTAGGTTCATCCTTAAACCAAAAGATTAAGTAAGGTCGGTCAGCCAAATCACACGGTTGGGGTCCATCCTTAAACCACAAGGTTAGTGAGAAACCGGTTCGTGGGTCCATCCTTAAACCACACGGTTCGTGGGTCCATCCTTAAACCATATAGTTTGTGGGTCCATCCCAGCCAAACCACAAGGTTCGTGGGTCCATCCTTAAACCATCACGATTCGTGCGTTCATTCTTAAAACCACAAGATTCGTGGGTCTATCCTTAAATCATGGTTTCAGTCATCCTTAAACCACGCTTTTAAAATGTTTATAAGTCTATCTTTAAACTGTGATTTTCAAAGGGTTCATGGTCAACCTTAAACCATGTCATTTACAAAAAGTTCATGGGTTTTCCTCAAACCATGTATTTTCAGCCCTAGTCGAAACTCGTTGTGTTGCACGGTGAGACTTTCCTATCCTTCTTCTTATGACCGGTGGGCTCCGCAGCACAGAATCACTCC